>OU426864.1:5797731-5902731 GCA_911387685.1 Dolichovespula media | reverse complement strand
AATTATCGTCTATCACTTTTCGCGATCTACCGGTATGAGGAGATCGCTTGAGATCTTGATCGATTAATTATATTTCAATGGTACAAGTCACTATAATAAAAGGAAAGAAAAGGAAATTCTGATCCCGATCGGATGAGATTGATTTTACGATAAATCTGAACGTAGGGTGATATTTAATAAACGTTCACTTGGCACAATTTTTATCTTGTTTTTTCGATTATTATCTCTCGTTATGTTTCTAATAGAAAACGTGTGTACGATCGAAAGCAATGTTAATTACAAAATTAATAACCGAACGCATCATGTCTCATAATTTATTGCACCTTATAATTGCGACTTCTTTAACATTTTATTATCGTCCGTTCTTTAACAACACATCGAATAATAACGATCGTTACATTACAAAAGAAGAAATCGAGATGGCATGTATACGAGAATTATCTAGTATATCGTCATTCAACATTAAAACGTCAAGCAATAGTTTCCCTCGTCTCGAATCGAGTCGTAAAAGAGTAGAAAGGGGAGGAGAGTTAGTTGCTCCGAAGTAGTAAAAAAATCACTTCGGGCTCATTAATCCTTAATGAGATAATATGAGTGAGCTCTTTGAGTCGCAGCAGAACTAGAAGATCGAAATCAAAGCGGTACTTCTTCCTGGTTACCGGTTCGCGGAAAATTAAATTACCGTCCGGAGGATCATCGATAGACGCTTTGTAAATCGTCAAGACCGCGTGTTTGCCTAACAGACCAGTGAGCGAGTTCATCTCTCATTGATGATGAACTTGCAAGTCTTTATTTTATATATGAATTTCACCGGCTCATCACTTGTAAGACTGCAATGTATATAATCTCTGTCGACACACAGATTCGACTAAGAACACAGGCTCGACACTTCATGAATTATATATAATAATAATAATAATAATAATAATAATAATAATAATAATAATAATAATAATAATAATAATAATAATAATAATAATAATAATAATAATATTATTATTAACGCAAAAATTAGTCAGCTACCAAGCATTATTAGCAAGAATATATAGTTCATAGTATATTAAACAATTAATTCTTAAAAACAAATATAAATGATCAAATATTATGAATATAAAGTGGTAGAACATTTTACTAGAATAAGAGAGAGAGAGAGAGAGAGAGAGAGAGAGAGAGAGAGAGAGAGAGAGAGAGAGAGAGAGAATGAGAAAGTATTTACGAAACTGCAAGCTGGCTTATCAGAGTGCCGCCGATGACATAAGAAGACACAAAGATGCAAGGAAGTTTGAATTTTTGTTTGGAGACTTCAGTCTCGGTTTATGGAGATTGTATATCATTTCTTACTGTCAGGTAATCCATTGCACCCTCTATCTCTCTCTCTTTCTTTCTTCTCTTTTTCTTTCTTTCCCTTTCTATCTATATCTTTTCTCGTCTGCTCTCTTCCACAAGAGTTTCCCAGGAGGATGAACGGTGCCGAGGAAATTGCGAACGCAGTTTCTCCAACGCACCATCCCAGGAAATAGCGATGCGTCTATGTCGCGGACGCCTTGCTGTTTCCTTCTTGAAAGGAGCCTCGTCGGATGAAAATTTTGTACGGAAATTTCGAATACGTTGTCGTGAACGTGAACCTCTCTGTCTCTTCCGGGAAGACTCTCTCTTTTGAGAACGCTTCACAAAATTGTTAAAATGGCCGAAGATATACAACATAAATTCGCGTGTATGTGTTCATAAAATGCTTGTAGATTTTGTTAAAATAATTTTATTTACTTGTTTAACATTTACCTAAACGTTACATCGGACTTCAACGAGAATATTAATCCGATATTTAGCAATAATATTTCATACATACGTAAATGATAAACTTTAATCATCAATATTTCACTATCACTCGACAATAAACCTTTTTTTCATATATGTGAGAAAGATTATAAAAATAATGTTTTTCATACACGTTGTACCGTTCGTTACACCAGTCGTTACATCAAACGTGTTTATTATATATACATATACATATACATATATATAATTTTTGTGTTAATATTTTTATGAAAGATAGACTTACTTTCTAGAATTTAACTTTAAGATTTTTTATTTATTGTATTTTCTATTGTATTTTTCGTCGTATAATTTTAGCTTGGTCTAGATTGAATTTTTTATCTGACTATTATTCTTTCTTCCTCTGTCTTTTTATTCCTCCCTTTCTATCTCTCTTAATCTTTTTGAAAGTGTTTTGGAACATGTTGGTAAGCCAAAGAGGTCGCCATATTCTTGTGGTTAGTTTAATATAGAAGAAAAAATGTCAGGAAGTAAATTTATGAGGAGCGAAAATACTGATGCCGGTAGTTCAACGATCGCTACGTGAAAGGGATTAAGGAGAAAAGTACGAAGGGAATGCGGATACAATAATGTCGTGCCTTGAAAACGATGAGAGGGAAACATTCCAAACAGATATTCTTCATTTTTCACCTCATAACGCCATACGACAATGACGCTTCTTCGTGGTCATTGTGTTCGCAATATGAGGAAAAACAACCCTCGAGTCTTTACCCTCCCCTTCGAGAAGAAAAGAAAAGAAAGAAGAGACAGAGAAAGAGAGAGAGAGAACAAGAGGGAGATTCGTTTGATCCATTTTTTGCGAAACGGGCGACCTAAACTATTTTCCCAAACGTATATCGCGGAGCCTGATTAAAATCTTGCCGCGGCCAAACGAAAATGGTTCGAATGAGAAGAAGCGCGAAAGAATAGAGGAGCCAACATCCGAGAAAGGAAGGACGTAACATGCGATATCCCCCTGTACCCTCTCGCGAACGTATTGTGATCGCTGACAAAGACGCACACTTCATAGCCAGAGTAAGCCTCGGTGGGACGTGGCTGTTAAAAATAAAAAAAGAAAGAAAGAAAAAAGGGGTCGCCGACATACGTTCTCTTCCTTTCGAGATTTTCTCTCACTCTCTCTCTCTCTCTCTCTCTCTCTCTCTCTCTCTGTCTTTCTACTCTCCCATTGTAAAACGCGCAAATCGATTTTCTCGCTGAAGGCCACGCAGCGCTCTCGAGCCGAGTGCTTTTGTAAATGGTGTAAATTGGCGAGAGACAAAGACCGATGGAAACGTGGCATTTGCTAAGAGGACCCTCGTACTCTCCTTTTTCTCTTGCTGCCATCTCGCGAAATGCGCGAGAACGAATGCATTTAGAATAAAACGGGAAAGAAAGAGGGAGGGAGAGGGAGAGGGAGAGAGGGAGAGAGCGAGAGAGAGAGAGAGCGAGAGAGAGAAAGAGAGAGAGAGAGAGAGCGAGCGAGAGCGAGAGCGAGAGAAAGCGATCGATAGTCGAAAAATTTCGTGTAAAAATATACTGTATGAGAAATTTTCAAACGATTTTTGTTTATCTCTTTTATTTTCATCAAATGTCCCGTTTTCAGCTTCATTCAACGGCTTCAGTTGAAATTGAACTTAGTTTTCGTTGGTTTTCAGTTGAGTTACTCTTGTTCATTTTTATCATCGACAATCTTAGTAACATATATATATATATATATATATATATATATATATATATATATATATATTATTCTATATTATATTGTCTTGGAAAAAATGTGTCGTAATATTTATAAAAAGATTAAAATATCAACAAATATAATATTTCTTATTGGTTCGTATTTTGTGGAATAAACGTTCAGTTATAAATCTACTTACAAATTTAGCCCTTTTTTCTCATTTTTTTCTGATGGGTATCATCGAAACAATGATTCCGAGAAAATTGGGTTAAGCTCGCCCTTTTAATAGTTCGTTTATATCTCGAGAATAGAGGCACAAAACGAATGGCCGGTAAAATGCTCGTCTACTCTCGACTTTTAATATTCGTAATTCTCGATCTCATATTTTATTTTTTGAAAAATCGGGACGACGCTTTTTTCACCGTTCAAAAATAAAATTATCCGTTCGAAATCTATCATTTTCTTTTTTCTTCTCTCTTCAAGCGAACGTTCACGATTTATCGATTTCTCTCCTGTAACGGAAACGCAATAACGATATATTCCAACTCTTCGAGTTCTCGAACGGTCGCGAAAAACGAATCAACTAGAATGAGAAAGTACATATACTCAAGTGAATTAGATAAAGAAAAGACAAATGAAACGAGACGGGATAGAGACGTATTCGTGCTGACACGCACGAGACGCACGCTTTCTATGAGCAGAATGCCTATGCATCTAAGCTCTCTCTCTCTCTCTCTCTCTCTCTCTCTCTCTCTCTCTCTCTCTCTCTCTCTCTCTCTCTCTCTCTATCTCTATCTATCTATCTATCTATCTATCTATCTCTCTAAGCTACATAGACATAAACAGTGTCGTAGATGGTGCGATCTTCATTTTCGTCTAGCCATCCACTTGATTCGATGTATTGCACTTTGATGTGTATATTTACATGTCTTGACTATAAAATACTAACGGCTTCTTGAAGATAAATTTATTAGATACACACACACACACACACACACACACACCGTTTGTAGTTTATATCGATTAGAAAATCGAATAAATATTTATATTAAATTTACCGAAAAATTGTATCTTCTTCTTTCATACAATTTGATTATTATTAAGCACGGAGGAAAATATTTTATAGCTGACGTAAAGATCTTCAGCGAAACATTGTATTACAACATGAAGTTATTATATCATGACAATGTATCTACTACTAACGGTTAATAAACTAATTAAAAAGCTAAACAAATCGTAAAGATACTGTTTACGTGCAATACTCATCAAGAACTATTAGAAATATTAGGAGACCGAATTAGAAATCGTGACGATTAAATTCGTAATATTTAAAAGAAATTTTTTTAGGCGAAACAATGTTTCCAATGGAAAAGCTTTTATACTATAATAATTTAAAAGCAATATCATTTAAACACGAAATTTTAAAGGAAAGAACAATGCAATCGTAAATACGATTTCGGATAATAGCCGATCAAAAAGGTACGAGGAATGTATTTATACGCTTTCAAGTCGAATGGAAAATAATCAATCGGGATATATCGAGCGTTAGCACGATATTTTTAAATGGGAATACGCTTCAAGTACCTGAGTACTCACTCTGAATATGCGACATCGAACTCGTAAATAAACTCATAGCTTGACGTTCGTAGAAAAAAATAAATAAAAAAAATTCCTTTTCTTCGTTTTTTTATTTTTTCTTAGATAGTTAATTCTTCCCTTTCTTTCCTTCTTCTTCTTCACTCCCCCTCCCCCACTATCGAATCCCCCTCCCTTGCCCATCACCATCCGATTTCGTCTCTTTCACAAATATCAGCGATCGTTTTTACACACAATCGAGAGTTAAGATATTGCATTCGAAACATTGCTCTGAACTACCGTAAATCATTCGCCTTACGAACATTTTATGCGCCGTTAAACGAGTAGATAATGAACGCGTGCGTACTTCAATATGATGTAACGGAACCTTACGAGTGATTTTAATGGGTAGTACTTATTTTACAAAAGGCTCGGTAAAAAGGGAAGCAGAGTAGTGATGGTGGTTGAGAGCTCACACTGAGCACATATCATGCTCCGTCCAAATCTTGATTGCATTAAGAAACCGCTGCATTTATTTCTCTTTCTTTTGTCAACAGAAATATGAGAAAGCCTTTCTCTTTTCTTCTTTCCTTTTTTTCTTCATTAATTTTGTTGTGTTTTGTTTACAATCAAACGAATATAAATTCTTCAAGTTGACAATAATCGAAGTTGAAAACATCGAATTAATAAACAGGAAGGTAGGAAAGAAATAACTTGCTCACCTCTTCTGCTTTATATCCAACGGATTAACGATCACATCGCATAGGATTAGCATTCTGACATGATCAAATTTCGGTCAAATAACACAATAATATTAATATATTTACAAGGAACTTGATCGAAATTCGTAAGAAACGAAACGCGAACGGACCCGTGTTACATAGTCGTCCGATCAAGTTCGAACGAAACTTACAAGGGAGATGCAGGATTGTTACTGGAGTAGAGCCGAGAACGAAGAAAGGACGAGAAATAGGAAGGAAGGTGGGTATTAGGCTGGAGTTAAAGTTAATTAGTCGACTAATGGGATTTAAGTAAGCGTGGAACGAATAAGCTTTAGAACTCTTCGAGAACTCGAATGAAGCGACTTGCTTCGTTGCAAGGAAACACAGTCACTGCAGGAAAACCGAAAGAAAGTCTAAGCGATAAAGAAAGAAACAGAGAAGGATGGGGAATCTCAAGAAGAACATCAACCACTCGTGAGTGAACAACGCAAGTAAGTACAGTGCACTCTTGAGTGAGTCGAGAGGTACTATCGCGGATCTAACATTAGACAAAAACAGAAATAGACCATAATTTGCAAATCATAGCCGGTGGAAGCGCGAGTAAGAGGAGAGAAACGCTAGCTTTGGAAGCCGGCCAAAATGACGTCGAAAGATGAAAAAGAGAGAAAAAAGAGAGAGAGAGAGAGAGAGAAACGTTGGTTCAGAGACGCACCCACCATACTTTGGCTTTATCACTGGCTACTATTCAAAAACGTCTTTCGGAGAAAGTACAAATTATTCTTGGTGAATCGAAAAAGAGACGCGATTTTGATTCTGATTCATTCTAAAAATTATGAGACGATCGTTTCATTATCAATTTTAAATGTCTATGACAAAGGAATCGTAAAAGAAGCAATAAAAATATAATCTATAAATGATACATTATAATATTTTTACATTGTAAGCGAATGAAGAGACGAGGAAGTACAAAAATTCTCATTTCGATTCAAATCTATGCACAGTACGCATGCACTTCGCATATTCTATCAATCTCGATAGCACGAGTACACATCGACTCTCTAGGTTCGCATCGAAATGCAACATTTAATTAATCCGCTCGTCGAGGAACTATGTATTTATGTATGAATGCATGTATGTATGTATGTATTTATGATGCAGAAGTATTCATGAGCATATAGTATGCAGAAATTCGAAGTATGCCCGAGGTATATCCATGAAAAAAAAGAGAGAGAGAGAGAGAGAAAATAAAAAAACATGAAAAATCGAAATAATTTTCATTTTCAAACTTTCAATCTTTTAATATCCTTCATTTCTCTCGTTATCTCTCTCTCTCTCTCTCTCTCTCTATATATATATATATATATATATATATATATATATATATATATATATATATATTTCTCTTCTTGTATTCACACGCAAAAACAGAAAATTAGAAAATTCTGCGACGATTATACGACAATGGATTTAACATCCGGAAGATGAGCCCTTTTGTTGGTATTTTCGTGACAATCCCATTCGAGTTCGTTCGCTTTATGCACGGTTACTCTGCTTCCAAGCCCTCCCCCAACATTCTTCGCCATCTCCGAGAGGCAAGAGAATGAAATGACGTGCAATTAGTACACAGTAGGTAGTACGGGAATTGTGAAATTCACTGGCCGAACGAGATTCAGACGATTAGTCTGGAAAGCCTGCGACCGCTGCAACACAGATGGTGACGACAGCACTCTCTCTCTCTCTCTCTCTCTCTCTCTCTCTCTCTCTCTCTCTCTCTCTCTCTCTCTCTCTCTCTCTCTCTCTCTCGCGCGCGCGCGCGCGTCTAGATGCATGCACTTTGCGAGGGAAATCACTCTGACGTAGAGGAGGGTGGCCAATAGGGTAATTATCATCGATTCGTCGATAAAACTCATTACTGTACGCCTCGGTACGCAAAACTATAATATAATTGCGGGGGACTCGAAATTGACGCCGTTCGTTTAACGCGAGAACCTAGTAAAATATATGTATCTTCCCGTTGACAACATCGTTAAGAGATCATATCTTGCATCTAGTCTATCTTTTGACCTAATTTTTCTCAATTTATGTGACATCATGTTGTCCTTAATTACGGTCCATAGTCAGTGTTATAAACAGATAGGTACAGTTCTGTATATACAAGTTATTAATTTTGACTTACTAGTATCTATTGATTACAATATTAAAAAATGCATTGTCATGTATTGCATTTAAGCTGCAGTTGACATATATTGTCGTAGTACTTATCCTATTTCTTTTCTCTTTCTCTTTTTCTCACAAAATCGATTAGAAAAAAAAATAAACGTGCACGTAAAATTCGAGAATCGAAATAGAGTGATTCAATACTGACTCCTCTCAAATGTATCTCTTTTCATCAATCAGACTAGGACTTTCAATGCGATCATTGAAACGTTATTGAACATGAGCCGAACATTAAACGAATGTAGTTCGATTAAAGACACGCACGCAGGCACGCAATCTCATTCGATTCTAATTCCTAAATCGGTAATTTGCGTCTAAATCGCCTCTGCTATGTCCGGAACACCTGATATCCTTACCGAAATTTATTTCATCGGTGTAACCGAGAAAGAAGAAAATAGGGCCAGAGGAAAACAAATCACTCCCTTTTAAAACGACGCTGCTAGTCCCTTTTTCTCATCGACAAGAGAAATAAGGGTAGAAATTCCACGATTGAAAGGCGAAAATAAAGTATCCAATTTGTTTTGACTCATCGTCTACTTCCTCTCTGACTCGTTTTCAATCTATTTAAATAGAAAAGAATAAAAAGAAGGTTCGATCGATCATATCGAAAATATATTTCTCTTTCTTTATGTGTTATACGTTCCAAATAAAAATTATTAAAATCTAACGTAATATAATCAATCGATCACTATTATGAATACGATTAAATTAGATATTTGAATAAAAGTTTTAAAGCGAGCCCCTCACTTCTGCAGAGCATAGTCATCTTCCGAAATCACTTTACTTACTCGATAAATTCTTCGCATCTTGGCCGAGGCGTACCAACGAGATTTTTTGGTTCGTTAGACCTTTTGGTGCTACGAGTGGGACTAAATTCGATTTACTTTCGGTGAATTTAATTTCTCGCCTGCAAGTGAAGCTACTATATATTGAGTATATTGAGATATAATTCTCAAGTGCCCCAGCACCAAAGTAACAGAAAGAGCGATAAATATATATATATATATATATATATATATATATATATATATATTTATATTTTATATATTATATATATTTATTTATATATATTATAAATATACATGTAAGAGAAAAGAAAAGGAATTATTGAAAATCACGTAGATTCTTTACGAAGATATTGCAGGTTTTCTTTTAGTAGAGAAAATTTATTCAATAAATTGGAAGTATTCAAAAAGCTTAAGCAATACTAAAATACGTTACTATATTTTCCTTTTCCGTTTCATTATCAAACTCGTTGGACGTTAATGACAATCAATCTCGAAGAAAGCCACTTTGTGGTTCTCTTGAGAAACTGATATCTAAACGATATCTTTCTTTACGAGTTCTGTAGTAAGACGAGCACTGCCAAATGTATCAAACTATACTGCACTTATCTTCGTCTCTCATTCATACTTACATATATATCGACATGTATATTTTTTTAAATTATTTATTTACGACACTATTTAACAAGATTTTGGAGTTTGAAAGAATCGATTAATTTTCTCGATCACTTATTATTTATATACATATATAGATGATATATATTCTCTATAGAAATATACACATATCATACATTCTATATAGAAATATACACATATCTTTTTAATATATACTAATAAGAAGAAAAATATCTAGTTGTCGGTTTACGTGTGAATGAAGCTTAAAGGAAATAAAGCTCGTTTCCTAGCGGCCAGACCGACGTGCATAATTCAAGGGTGGACCAGTATCGATTGAGTCGCTACGCTGAGAGACGAGAGACCGCGTCGTTTTCGACTCGTCACCCGTTTAGCAAAACAAAACGAAGGAGAACGAGCTAAAGAGGATGACGTATGTATCTACTCTTTCAATATTTACGAGTACTTCTCTATCTAGAAATTGACAAAACTTAATGAAAAACGCATTAACATTGCATAAAATTTTGAAATTCATCATTGTAGGTATGCAAAAAAACAAATTGTTAGTAGAAGAAAATTATTATTCCGAGCAAAAATTTTCCTTTAAAAGATTGTCACGAAATTATTAATAATAATGCTAATTGATGAATACTTCTATTTATTTTTATTAATTAATTAATTCTAATTATTAATTAATGACAAGTATTTCGTAAAATTAATGGTCAATAAATATGAATCGATACAAATAATTAAGTGTCAGTATTGGTTATGTTAAAGTTGCGTTATTTATATTATGTACGGATATTTTAATTATAACTTTCAGCTATTAAATAGTTGCCATTGTTAAATAGTACACTATTTACTTTAAGATGTTATCTAGTTATTTACGTTATTTAACATTTTCATCCTCGATAATATACACAGTTTATAATATCTAATTAATTTTGAGAAAATTTAGTCGCCTTGTTCCTGATAATCATTATGACCCTAAAGAGAGAACAAGAGCTTGTTATGGGAAACCATTGGCAGAATTCAATGCGTTAATTAATGCATGAATGAACGACAATGAAGTATTAATAAAAATCAATAAAACTCTATAGGATAACTTCATGTAAAAAAGAAAAAAAAGAGAAAAG
This sequence comes from Dolichovespula media, assembly GCA_911387685.1. Taxonomy (NCBI): domain Eukaryota; kingdom Metazoa; phylum Arthropoda; class Insecta; order Hymenoptera; family Vespidae; genus Dolichovespula; species Dolichovespula media. The sequence continues at coordinate 5,892,194 of OU426864.1, read as the reverse complement.
GGTAAGAGGACAAAAAGGGGGGAAAAAGAAAGAAAAAAGAACAAAACGGACAGCAACGTATATCCCTTCATTGTTATTATTAATATTATTATTATCTTCCAAGAAAACGATGCAACATTTTATAATCGATGTTGTCCGCAAAAAGGGGTGTTGCTGTACTCCCTTCTGAGTATCTCCTCTTCCCCCACCACACCTTTCTTTCCTCATTCTCTTCACAGCACGAGAATCCAAACGGAATGATAACGCGCGATAACTCATCTTTTACACTCCGCAATCGCGACCCTAGCTTCGTCGTCGTATTTTTACCTTCTCCTACACGTAAAATGCACGTACACATGCATGCATGCATACATACGTACTTGAATATAAACATTACACTCACACACACACCCTTTTTTCCGTGTCGTTAAAGGAGAAGAAAGGAACGAAAAAGGCTTGGTACAGCAAGAACACGACCGTACGAGAATTCCAACACGGAAATTTTTGCGCATGCGAGCATTTTATTTCATGCAACGTGTGCGTGTCTCCTCGTACTGTAAAAATCGCCCTGGCACTTTTAGAATCGAGAATCTCCGATTGAGTAAAACGAGGGAGAGACTACGGGACTTAAAAAAGGGGGGAGAACAATATTACTGGAGTTCCTGGCATTTTGTAGATAAGGAAGTAGGTCGGTAGAGGGGAACGGAAGAAAAGAAATAGCATCGAAGGATTAAGTATCGTCCTTGATGATCATGCCCAACGATCGAGCAAAGAAAAAAAAAGCGATTATTATTTTCTCTTTTTCTTTTTTTCTATTTCCAAAACAAAGAAACCGAGTTCCGAGAATTAATAAAAAGTTATCATTTTATCGTGAAACTCCTGAATTAAGTTCATTTAGAAATCTATTTCTATTGTACAATAATTACATCTTTCATGATTCATTGGCTATAGTTATTATCTCGCTTTTATTACATCGATAATCATGTTTTTTGCGATATTGGATTTACAGCGCTTCTCTCTTTCACAGTAATTCCAAGTTATAATGAAAAATGAAGAAAGAAGAAAAAAGAGATTTCTTCATCGGTGTCATCAAGTTTAGATCTTTAACAATATTTTCAATACTCGGAACCCAATGTTATATCGTTTCTCGACGATAGACGAGTAATAAACTGGCTGAGTGTGCGTGCGATAAATGCTGCTAAACAAAAGACACGTTAAACATAAATAGCGCTGATGCAATAGGAAAGTGCAGTAACCGGCATAGGAGCATAATGGAAGGAACACAATTTTGTCGTGAGAGAGAATGTGATATGCGTGTGCGTATGTGTAATTCTCCAAGCGAGAGAAGACTATACGCTAGAAAACGTAACACCTGGTCTCCTGAGAGAGAGAGAGAGAGAGAGAGAGAGAGAGAGAGAAAATGAAAGAAAGAGATTCCACTAATATCTACTTTACTAGACACTGTAAGAACTCGAGTACGTACATAACATACTCACCAAGACCAAGATAAACAAGAGTAATATGCTTTTAATCCTGATCCATGTACGTATATAAATATTTATGTACGCTGCCCAATATATACATGCATACATATATAATATGTTTGTATACGTATAGTTATCCGTTGATAGATATTGGTGGTCGTTCGCGTAACCACGCCTTCGACTCGCAAAACTTTCGACTCTTTTCTATCATCCTTTTACGATTTCTAAAGGAACCACGAATGCTCTGCCTCTGACAGCTTTTGAAGTTATCCTGTCTTCCGAAAAGTTGTCATACAAATTTCTTAGTTCTTACTCTGGTTACATTATCACAAGTGTCCTCACCATGGTAAATAATTATATACTATCCTTTCTTTCCCAATATCATTGATAACTAAATTATTAAAAGTACAAGATAAGATCGGATGAATCATCTAAAATTCAATTACTTTTTCGAAATAGAAATCTCTATTAAAAAAACATATATATATATATATGTTCATTTCAAAAAGACTAATATAGCGGGGATTGATAATTATTAAAATTATATCTGAAAGTCATATTTTGTCAAATATTGGTTTCATTGATATTTTTGTTTCTATCAAACTCGAATTTTTGCCTTTACAACAGCTGTGAAAAAGATCAAAACAAGTTCAAAAAGCAACGAAATTTCTTCTATTGTGATTATTACGAAAAAAAAAATTTAATCTTTGAAATTCATAGATATTCCTATTATTATTATTATTCCATAGTATTCCTCGTTAAAGATATTCAATTGCTACTGACTTTATATCCAAATAATCATATGAATTTTGTATTTAAAGTGTATCGTAACTTAATCGATAAATCTAGGAAGACAATATTTTTATTCGCATTGATTGTAATAAGAAAAATTCGAAATGTTTGGAACTTGCCATGATTCCCTTTACAACTTTTTTATAGGCAAAAATATCAAGTTCCATTTAATGAAATATCAGTGATCTTCATATTTTAGAAAATATTGAGATAAACATATTCTGACTGAAAAATTGTTTCCTATCGTATAGAGTATTATTAAAAAATATATTTTTAAAAAATTGTTTAAGTATTATATACCCTTTTAAGTTCAAGTAATTATATAACAGACGCCTCGATTTGATGTTAAAAGAAAAGAAAAGTTATGATTTTTCAGGAAACAATTTGAGAAGGATTAGAAGGGGCAATAGTAACAAAAAAGAAGCAAGAAAAAAGAAGTAAAGGGAAGATCATCGTCGGCAGTATTTCGAAATCTATTATCGGCAGAATTAGCGGTGCTTCGGGGCACGTATTTCGGCGACAGACCCTTTGTCTATGGTTAACGATACGGGGTGTCTGGATAAGGGTCTGCGTATCGCGGATTCGTGTACAGTCGCATCTACCCCTCGGCAAACATCAGACTCGTGTTAGTCGTCAGAAATCAGGGGGGATATCCGGTGGCAACAGCGGGCGAAACCAACCCTTGGGATTCACCATAGCTTCACTCGCCCTCCCTTCCTCTCTTTGCCTATATATATATATATATATATATATATATATATATATATATATATATATATATAATTTCCCGATTTCTCCCCCCCTCTCTCTTTCTTCTACCTCGAGACCTATTCGATCTTATTCGATTCCCAGTAGTCTTTCTTCTTCAAAGACCAGTTCGTTTCTGAAGAGATCGACAACAATTCTTGAAAATAGAAAAGATCGTAGACAGAAAAGAAAAGATTCGTGAATGAGATTCGATCGCGATCAAAACGAATGATTCCGACAAAATCCTTCTAGATGATCCTCCTACAATATTTGACATCTGCAAAAACAGATAACATGTCTAAAATAATATAAACTGATTATCATAAAAAAGATATCATACTTGGGAGAACGCCATAATCGAAATTAATTATATCCGCCGATTAGAAAGAAAGAGGAACCTTTATAGCCTTATTAATTTTCTAATCGCCATTTTAAGACATGTAAGTTTCAAATCTTATATAAGTACTTTTATTTCATATAAATCATCTACTAACTATTTAAACTTATTTATACAAATCAATATCACATTTATTATTTTATAATAAATCTGTTTGAAATAGAATATATAAACAGGAATAAATAAGGATTGCTAGATCGGTAAATATTGTTTGAATTTCATACAACGACTTTACAGGAAATTTTGCTATAAATTACATTCGTTATCGATATTAGGGCTGCTCACTACCTTTTGTTCAAAACGTGTTTGACTTCAGCAACATGTATAGACAAAATATGAACTACGAATCAAGCGGGAGCGCTATCCCCACTATTAGTCTATCGTATCGATGCATAAGCTTATTCGGTTATTCCCCTCTCGCGCGTACATAAAAATTGGTTTCGTGTGGGTTAGAATAAGTAGTGTGAGTAGACTGTGAACTCACACTTTTTAGTCTCTCATATGTATATCTTTCATTGATGGTAGCATGTGTCTCGCAGTAATCCGTGCTAGATGCGACATCGGTACGCATTTGTTTCTCGGTAAATGTATAGAAAATAATAAATATAATTGACACATATAATTACTATATAAATCTGCGACAAAAAATAAAAATAATTAGTGAATACTTATATATTATATTATTTTCATACAAATTAAAACATGAGTTTATTTCCACACTACCTATGAAGTAGAACTCCTTCGTAGCGCTTTTTTCTACGTGGTTTCCCCTTTAGGACTAGTCCATTCAATACTACTTCGACTATTACTACTACTACTACTAATAATAATAAAAATGTACTTAAATATTATTTATATACATCTAGATATTATTTAATACATTTAATATTATAATAGTAAAGACAATTAGCTTCGACTAACCATGAATAAGAAAAAATGTGGGAACAAATTGATAACGATCATAAGGTAGTAAGACAAAGAGAAACGATAGTGGACGAAAAAAATTGTTTCATACTTTTCTTCATATATCGTCTGTATTAAATTAGGCGATCATGTGTCGAAATTATCAAGAACACGATTTGTTGAAAATTCGCGCATCAAACCACCATGCAAAATGAATTTTGTTATCATAAATTACCATCATTATATGTGTCCATGATGTATATAATATAAATATGTTCTTCTGTTTTTTCTTCTTATTACTGTTCTTATTACTATATTATTACATTGGATATTATTATTATTATAGTAATAGTAGTAGGAATAATAATAATATAAGCTGAACTCTTACAGAGGAAACCATAACAAAATAGCGCTAAGAGAAAAATCTCGCAGATAATGTGGAAACGAACTTTTATTTTGATCTTGATTAAAAATAATATATAATGTATATGTTCATTAATAAATAATTTTGAAAAAAGAATCGACAAATATATATATAATTTATATACATTTGTCATGAAACAAAATTATAGTACTGCTGTTCTATTTAGCACTGATCACCACGAAATTCACGTCAGCCATCACTGGAGAAAATAAATATAAGGCATTAGATAGTAACATCTTATTAAATTATCAAATACGGAAAAAAGAGTAAATTAGTTAATTATTTTCGTTAACATCGATACAATAAAAAAGAAACATGAATCATTTTAGCCTCGAACTTACAATTCCAGAAATTACGAATCTAGATGCTTGCTAATGTGCTAGATATTGCTAATACGATCTTTGCCTTTTAAGTTTATAAAATCTAAAAGAAACTACAAATTTTTCAATAATTCAACAATATTTTAAAAACTCAGATTTCTTGACATAAACGATTGGACACGTATTTCCTTATTTTTGCCATGGAATTATCTCGTCAAAGCTCATTAAAATGATCGAGTGAGTTACCGTAGCTTCTCCCTACGAACATCGTGAAATGCATTTCTTTGTGTTTGGAAATGGTCAAAAAATCTGAGCATCAGCTATTTACGTACACAATCAAGTAGGCAATTGCTACTTCACGGACATAAAACATATACCATTTAACCATGTATATGCAAATCAGTAGTTGGTGTATCAGCTTCTTCTCTTTCGTCGCAAATTTCGAGGGGCATCTTAGTATTAAATCGTTTTTTCGCGAAAAATGTCGCAAATAGCATTTACGTCATCAATGAGAACAAAAGTAATTCTTGAGCAATTTTTATGAACAAGACGAAGGTTTATCTACGGCGCTGTTCTGGCAGAGTTTTTAAAAAGCTTTTTATTTGTGCATAAACCATTCTCGAAAGATACCATTTTTTAACATGATATTTTCGAAGAAAATAAAGCTTTTTCGAAAAATTTGTAACCAATACGCAGTAGATTAAACTTTTGTCATTAAAATGAGATGTTATTCATCAAAATCGATCAGTAATTACGCATATTCTCATTGATGTTAAAAAACCTTCGATAACGAACAGCCTTAAGTGGTGAACGAAGTTACATACGTTCTCGGCATTGAAAAATTAACGTTTTATTTTTAGAATTTTTGTTTTAGGAAGAAAGTAAAATAACTTGAAAAACTAATAATTTCACGTTGTTCCTTGATGTATTATTTATATAAAAAAAATATTTTCCGTCCCATTTGGCTACATATAAAATTAGTAATCTGCAGTCTCGTCAACCATTGCACGAGAATCCACGCAATATCCAAAATTCCTGTAGAATCACAAAATTATTATCAAAAGCTATCGGCTCATATTTTTCTTCGAATTTTAATTTTTAATATTTTTTCAAAAAGCTTAAATTTTAAACGAAAAATTGACACTCTTATCAAAATGATCTGATTTTTTTATTTTTCACAAGTTAAAAAATTTGAATCGATTGCCCTTAGATAAAACCTTATTTCACAAAAGAGTACGAGAATTTTAATAATTTTGTGTTTCTATGTGTTTCTAGGAAATTAGTATGCTAACTATTGTGCCAGGATTTTCATGAGAAGGTAGTCGTTGTTGCAGATTCCGGAGAAATTGGACGTATACAAATAAAACATCAAGCAACAATGTGGAATTATTGGTTTTTCAATTTATTTTGCTTCCTTTAAAAAAAAAAAAAAATAAAAAAATAAAAACATTCCTAAGATACGTCAATTTTCCAGCACCGAAAAAGTATGTAAACCCTTAGGAGTCCACTTGAGAGTGAAACTGTTCGAGTTGATCTCGTGAATAATTTTTACTAGTAAACAATTACATTTAAGAGTTAATTATGCATGTATCTGACAGCACGATTGAATTATCTGAGAGCGATTGCATTATCGCATGCTCTCGAATGTAAAGAAGGAAATGCTAGTATCGAAGAGCTCTCTCAAAAATATAAACCAGCTTTTTATTTTGATAAAAAGCTACCGTAAGAATAACAGCAAAACAAGATCAAGAATATAATGGAAAAAAAGACGTTTGAATTATGTAATAATTATGTATGAAATGAATTCGATAATTGTTACGGGCTCATAAGCAGAAATAACTTATCTTAATTTTGTATCTTTGTTAGCAATTGTTTCTATTATAAATTCAACTTGAATCGCATTCATCCGTACAAAATATTGAAATTGGTTGACCATTTTCAATGTCAAGTTCGTCATATCCCTCATAAAGTTCAAACAAGCATATAATTCTTATCTACGCTGAATCCATGGCTTTTCTCAGCAAATGTGATTTCTGCGTTGCCTTTTCTTATATTTTTTTTTTCTTTCTATTTATTTATTTTCTTTTTTTTTATACTGTACGCACAAAACTTTTCCCACGTTCATAGTCATTTTATCTCATTACATGCGATCGGACTCGTTTCATTTCAGAACGAATTAACATAGGACGTTATCTCATCGCTTATCCAAAAGCAAACAACAGAAAAAATAAAGTAAACGGGCATAGACGAATCTCCAATGGATACGATTCTGAAAGTTTCATCTGATAATAAATTCTCAGGGAGCATGCTAGTGACTATCCAAGAATAAAATTTCTCGAACTAGCTCTCAATTGAAATATAAAATTTCAGAGTATGTACTTTTGAGAGCAACTATCGCTGGAAACTCTCAAGTGGATGGCTGCCTTTAAACAGTACTTTATATATGTATGATATATATATAGATATAAGTTTTATGCAAGTAGAAGAAATAATTTTTATTTCTGTTATGTTCAAAATCTTTTATTTTACTTGAAACCCAATGACTCGTTGAATCATGGGTCATCTGACTGAGCTAACAATTTTTTTTCTTTATTTTTTTACAAAAATCTACAAACATTTTCTTTTTTTATCTTAATATTACTATTCTTTGAATATCTACTGTTACAAATATATTTTTTTTCTCTGAACAATGAATAAAATTTACAATATATTGAAACTTTAAAAAAAAGTAGTCCATCACTTATATATATATATATATATATATATATATATATATATATATATATATATATATATATATATATAAATGAACAGGTAAATTAGGATACAACTTCACCTTACTATCATCACAAAGCATAAAAGAACAAAGATTAAATCGCTGAAGAACGAGAAAACTCTCGCAACGAGAATCGAGGATGGTAACTATCGATTACGGAGATCGAACGCGATCGTTATCGTCCATGGAAAAGGGTCGTGAGGAGAAGAGGAGTGGGAAGAGGGGGAGGGATGGAGAGAGGGGTATGCCAGCCGGAGGGTGTCTCCTCGCGCTTCCAATTTATGCTTCGCGTCGATAACGGATGCGTTCGACCGTGGTGGCCGACAGGGATGATTATCTTAATGATTATGTAGACAACTCGTATCCCGGCGCGAAGCGCTAAATTAACGACGAGAGCCAAGGGAACGACGAAGAGTGGTGGAAAGGGGAGAGAAGAGAAACCGGAGATGAAGAAAAAAAAAGGAAAAGAAAAAACAGAAGACGAAGACGAAAAAAAAAAGAACAGAAAATAAGAAACTAACCGATGTCGAAACAGTAGCGATAAAGTAACGCATGTGATACCGATCCATAATTAATCGTGCATTCGCAGCGTACAACTGATAATTAAGCATAATCGACGTGTTACATATTTGAATAAACGCTCGTCATAAGTTCTAATATTAGATTCAATATTTATAATGAGAGTATATCCTTCTTCATTCCCTTTCCATTTCTTTTCGTTCTTTTTCTCCACAATATCTTATAATCATTCTTAAATTTATAGTTATGTCGTCGTTAATTCGATCATATTCGTTTTATGGATTATTATGAAAGTTCATTGACCGGCTCTCTCTCTTTTTCTCGCTTTCGAAATTCCGTAGCCATCTTTAATGTGTTTTTCATACGACTGGACGCGATACTTTAGACAACCAAGCTCGTTTCACATAGACAACACGAAAAACGAAATCTTCTTCCTCCATCTCTCTCTCTCTCTCTCTCTCTCTCTCTCCCTCTCTCTTCTCGTCTAGCAAGATTTCGATGTCGGAGAATTTTCTGGTAGATATTATTTTCGCGTTAGATCGGACGTTATATCGCGTTAGAAACACGTCCGTCGTATCTAACGTTAAGCTTATACCTACGTGGATTTTTCAACATACCGTAGAACGTAAAAGCAATACAAGCACATGTATTATTAAAAAATATAATAGCAGTAGTAAAGCGTTAAAAAAATGTATAAAATAATATGTTGTGAACGATCGATTTAAACGTCGTGATTAGAAGGTTCTCTACTTGCGTCAAGAGAAATATCTATCAGAGAATAAAAAGTATCGATAACGATCGTAGAAAATAATGATTGGAATAAAAAATATAACATAACGAAAGAATCTGATCAATACGTATTTACAATATTATACCGCGTCGTTTATTAACATTTGGGGATAGTAGGAGACGAAGATGCAGAGAGACGAATAGAATAAGGTAGTAGTGGAATAAAGAAAACAAGAAAGAGAGAGAGAGAGAGAGAGAGAGAGAGAGAGAAATAGAAAAGAGTCGAAAGGAACGAGAAGAATGACGATATTTCAGGAAGGCGAACTTTTTAGTGAGATTACTGGCCGATAATAATTCAACCACAGGCGTTGTGGCCTGGGGACGGAATTTCATTTCTATTCTGAACTTCCTCTCTCTCTCTCTCTCTCTCTCTCTCTCTCTCTCTTACTCTTTCACACGCTAGCGAACATTCGCTTTCTCTCACCCCCAGCAGGAGAGCATCGTGTTAGGGGGCTGAAAGTGACAGTGGCGTGGGACCAGAGAGAAAATCTGCTAGCGACGCAACCCCAGACACTTCTCAGTTTAGTGGAAAGTCCCGTTAACGAGCTAAGAAGTACGCCCAAACGGCGAAATATTCTTTTGTAATATATGCGCGAAAAATTAAAAAAAATCGTCGTCCACGCTTATATCTTTTGACGACCCTCCTTCAAAAAACAATCTCACGTAATAATTAATACGAGCAAATAATTCGTTGAAAAAAAATATTAATAACGACAACGCCACGTTAAAAATTTTCTGTTCGTTCGAGAAAAATGTAGTACGGGAAAAATGCGACGCGATCGATTTTCACGTCCCTCGTTTATCACGAAGGAAATAGAGAAAGAGAGAGAGAGAGAGAGAGAGAGAGAGAGAGAACGAGCTCGATACCCAGACGCACTATACATCGCGCGTTGTCAGCGTCGCGAATGAAATTTTCTGTTTTTTCATCCACTCGACGTGGATATCAAGCCAGGCAACGATTTTCATCCTCTCTCTCTCTCTCTCTCTCTCTCTCTCTCTCTCTCTCTCTTTCTCTCTCTCGTTCTCCGGAAATATTGAACATTCCTTCCTCCTTCGCTATTTCCTATCGTCTTTCACCAACGTTTTAGATTATAAAATTAACTATTAACGTCGTTCCTTGATCGTAATATTTTATCTGAAAGAAAAAAAAAAGAAATAACGAAAAATGACTAACATACATCCTATCTTCCTTGTTTCCCTTATGACGTTTTTTCATTAAAAAAATGATCATGTTGTTTCCTACTTTTATATGTAAATTTTCAAGAATCCTGTTAATTTATTGGCCAGATAGATATTGAAAAGGTAAAAATGTAAGGTTTTTAAAACGTAGATAATAGAAAAGTCGATGAGATACTTTGTTCTCCAAATAACATCTTCTTTCTCTCTCTTCTCATCTATTTTAAGTAAAACCATTTTTAAAAACAAAAAGAACAAGGAAGAGATGGATTTATCGCGCGACTCTTACGATTCAGAAAAGTTGTCAAAGTTTTCCACTGAGCGAACACAGGAGCAAAATGGTAACAGACAGATGCTCCTTTTGATGGATTATAAAAGTTAGCGACTAGGCGTAAAACGAAATTACAAAATGAACTAACGAGTGTCAAATTTTTAATGAAACTGCATTTTCCAAGAAAAATCATTGTTCACAAAAGCATATTTTATCTATCCCGATATCTCTTAATAATATTCATTTGTTGACTAATTATAGAGATTAATTTTAACATACGACTATGTTCGTGAGCAAATTTAAAATAACGCAAAATTTCAAAGGTTTTATTGCATAATTAATTTATTGAAACACTGTTTAGTATATATACTCTATTTCCAATGTAGAAAACATTGGCTATAATGCAAATTATTTGGCATTATTATTCGCATCGTTCACGTTGTTAATAACTTACAATAATATAGTCAATAGAGATTATGTATTTTCTTTCCTTTAAAATAATTTTCCATTTTTCATTAAGCTTTTTACTTTAGTTTACCATGTTTTTAATGTTCATCTCCAAATTCGTTATATGAGCTTTAATTCGTTGCTCGTTCCAATTCTATTATGTCACATACCTAGATTCCTTATCTTTTAGCATTAAAAAATTGTCAACTGAGAACCGAACATTAAATTGGTTAATAAACGTCTGAATTTGTTGAATTTAAATATAAACGAACAACATCAGTACTACTTTCTTTTTTTACTGCACGAATCTATTCTATGCTGATACTTTTTCCGGATTAATATATAATACTTGTAAAAATCTATTTTACTTTGTTTTATTATTTTGTTTGAAATTATTAAATAAATTGAATACACTTTATTCATCATATTTATTCGACAATTGACTAATTTATGAACATTATCGATAAAAAATATCAATAAAAAGAAAAAACAACAAACACGATTATTACATCATTTCCCCGATAATTTGACAATATCCAAAGAATTTGTGATGAAGATAAACGTCGTTTAAGAAACACCACGATCCGCCTCTTCTCGTCTTTTCTTCATCGTCATATTTAATCGTTCGGGATTCGGCTTAGAGGAAACGTTCGTACCGTTTTATAATGGTGGAACGGGGTGAAATGAAGGAGTCTAGAAGGTGGGAGTAGTGAAATACAGAGAATGAAAAGGGCCCAGATCGTTCGTCTTACGAACTTCCCGTCGTTCATCATCGCGACACGAAACAACGTTCTCGTCCATTATCCCAGAGAGAGATCTTACTCGATTTCGAGTTAGAAGAGAGAGATAGGTAGATAGATAGATAAATAAATAGATAGAGAGAAAGAGAGAGAGACAAAGGACGAAGATGAAACCGAAGGGCGAAGCGAAACAAACGAATTCGGTCGACGACAATATCCTACGAGTTCTCGGAATAATGATAATAAGTATGTGCTAAATTAACGTTACTAGGGATGAAAGGACCGAATCATCTCTCAGCAAGTGCCTCGAATCGAGCTCGTAATATTATGCATAATTGCACAGGCTCGAACAGCTGTCGGTCGTTCCTGGATTCTCTTAAACAGAAATACAGGACTCATCCGTCCCTTTTGTGGAAAGAAACGAGATGCTTCATTAAACTTTTTCGCATCTAAATTACCCGCATAAATGAGTTTTCCTTTTATAAAACTAAAAAATATGTTAATGTAATATCCTTCCGTGAATTGGTATACGCAATATGATCATAATTAATAATTTTTATTATATGATCAGGTAAAATATAGTTAATGATAAAAATTTTTAAGTACTCGATTTTTCTTTCACCAATGAATACGTTTTGTTCGTATTCTAAATTTTCTCGAACCCATCGCTATCATCTGCGATTCTATAAGTCTAAACCAGCTTCGATTCTCCATTGAAATTCTACAGGAATTACAGGAAGACGTCGTCAATCTTCTCAGGGTGAATGCAACACGCCCAGGATGTTAAATCTTAAGGTATAACCCCTACCCCTAGAGAGCTCGCTTCTCGGCGTGTTTGTGTCAGCCTATATAATATATGTAACACGCGCATATAACGAGAGGGTAAATGAGATCCTTCATCCTATGACCTCTGCAACGGGTGAAGTCTTTTAAAATTGTTTAGAAACGGGTACTGTTTAAATAACTTTAAATAATCGAGAAATAAAACCAATTTATACTTCTATTTAGAAAATCTTATAGGAAACGGACTACAGGTTAAATTAAAATGTAAAAAACAAAGAAGTTTCGCATGAAAGTAGCTCGTTAAAATCGCCTGAAAAGGGATAAAAAAGTTATTACGACTAATCAAGATTAGCTTCCATCATAAAATATTTCTAAACGAAGACGAAGCAGTGCTTTAAGGAAAGATCTCCATAAAGAAGACACCCGTTATATAATGCAACCCATCATATAGCACAACGAATATCGTAGATAAAATCCACCATAGATCATCGACAGAAGCCATGCCTAGCCTTCCTTGCGGCATAGAAATTATTCCAGCTCTACAAGAGAACGCTTATGACGTAAAAGAAAATGGTAAAATTTTCGTCATAAATAAAATGAAAATTAACGATGTAACCTTGATCTTACTAAACGGAGGATAGACGTTCGAGAATAAATTTTTCTAAGCAATGATTTTTTTTTCTCATAAGAAGAGATAGTTATCTCGTTATGCAATCGAATAAAATGTATCGCGTTGAGATCAAAGTTTCGATTAAAATTCAAATCTGTTTACAATCAATTTGAATAACTCTTAATAATTATACAATATCGTAAAGCATTAGAATATTATTATTAACCGAGTTATATTAACTTGATAAATACATTGCACTGAGGTAAAATACGTTTATTATCGTAATTAGTTTATTGGAAGAAGAATTTAATGTACGTTAGAAAATTAATGGGCCTAATTGGAAGATCCATTGTAAGGTGTTACGTAGGTAGACCAGGTTTAGATCGATCTATATAAAGTAAAGCGGTCAGCACGTTGCTGACCAACGATGTAGCTGGTAAACAAAACTAGTAAACTGGTGAGGGAGCTGACGAGGAGTGTAAACGACGAGGACATATGTACATGTGTCGAACGTGTCAAATGGTACGAGACGATGCATCTCGATAGTAAACGTCCCTCTATGTTTCTAAGTACGAAAGAAAAGTGACAGACTACGAAGCCTCTCGAGTGTTGATCTACATCGGTACTTATCTTCCTAATTCAACTTTGTAAATGTTGATGCTCTTTAAAACGTTTCGGCGATTGAAATCGATTTTTGCAACATCATAGAAAAAGTATATCTGTTCAAATTAAATATATATATATATATATATATATATATATATATAAATTTTTTAAATATTTCAATATTACAAATTTTATATTATTATACAATTTTTTATATTATTTATACGATATTACAAAAGTACAAAGAAATTAACTTGTTAATATAAATTCGACGAAAAATTTTCGTTGAAAGCTAGACTAATAGCGTTAAGTGAATACAAAATTTCGAATAATTTCTGGTAATCTTAAGTACGTTATTAACAGAATAAAAAAGTTAATAATAAGTTTAAGCTTGCTGTCCTGCATCTTGTTCGCATACACGACAGTAGAGCTAAGTAGGTGAATATAAGTATAAAATTATTAAGAATAATTGCGATGGCAAAATGTGACCGGCAGCAGACCGTATCGTCCGAGATATAATTAATGAGTATATCTCGGCGATATTGCGTGTAAATTCTCTCGACGTTCTTCTCTAGAATTTAATGACTTGGTATCCCCTTTATATAAAGCTTTGCAAATGTCGCGAGATCTTCCTGAATTATTATCTCGAATATGCTTCACCGTTTCCCGTGCGAAGGTAATTAAGCTAAAGTAATTTGTTCGCGATACGTTCTCCTAGCACTAATTACCGACAGAATTCGACGACGAAAATGTACCGGTTCGCTAACAATTGAAGTAATACATCTTCCTGCTCTCGTTTCCGCGTATACTTTCTCCTCCTACGATATTGTTACGTGCCATAGTATAATAATCATTTTCTAAGAAGATGCTATCGAATAGCCGAACGTAAGGCGTATGGGAAATAACCTGAAAATGTATAAACGATGATCTTTCAAATTTTAAATTATAAATAATTACAAGTTTAAAACTGTGTATATACATATGTATAGTAAATAATAACTAACGTCTTAATTACGAATCGAAGAGAGTAACACGTTTCAAAGAAATCGATTGATAACTATATATACACAGCTTCTCTGTCATAACTTCATTAGTCTCGTAGGTACATGTATACCTACATAATACACGGCTTATAGATATCGATGTTCTATATCACCACGTCGATCAACGATATCGGCATCGTAAAACACATTTGCGTCAATCTTAAAGAAACGAGTAACACGACCAATCAATGGGTGTGTACGTGTAACCAATAAATTGAACGATGAATGTCTGTTTGGTCGATTGCTATCTCGTAAAATTTTCTTGGATATCATTCAGTAGAATTGTGCTTGTTTGTAATAAACGTTAGATCGGTTTTAATCGGCTGTTAATGAAGAACGATATCGTACGAAAATATTAAATTATGATCTTCCGATCTCTCATCTCGAAATATGAGATATAAATAATAGACTCGAAATCCTGTCGATCTATTCTTTCGAATCCTCGTTTCGCAGTTGACCTCGAGAAGAAGCATCAGAAAAAGAAGAGACACACTCACCGTTCGTAGGAATCCGGGGTCGTGCAGAGCTCGCTCAGCATGCAGTCCAAATCGGTCGCCAGGGAATTAAGTAGCTGAAAAAGAAATAAAAGGAGTTAGGGTCAATCGTGAACTTGCTTATCTACTCTAACTCTTATTTTATCTATACAAGTGCCAAGAGGTCGAATAAAAAAGATATACCTGTCTCTTTAATATTTTCTTAAGAGAAGTAAACGTTCGAACAGTCGGTATTTAAAACGCTAAGTTATCGAAGTATCTAATTAATACGAACGATAATAAAATGTCTAAATTATTTGTATATCACGTATTAGATATATGTAAATGGATGTCTTCGAATGTGATCATATCCATCATAATCTATCATAAGCAGTATCTGTTTAATCATTTGAAATGAGCAACTTCCAGCAGAAAGTTGCAACTCAATTGCATAATAATTAATATTTGCGCTCGTTACTACGAGCAAGAGCGTAGTTATGTACATGTATGTATGTATGTATGTATATATATATGTATGTATTATACATATAGCTCGTATTATATATATATATATATACATATATATATACATATATATATATAATATATTATTATATATACGTATTATATATATATATGAGCATATGTATGATCGTTTTCTGTATTTGCACTGCATCATGAAAGCGGTGCTCGGAAAATTAGAAGGTTTCCATTCGCAGGCACTTTCGTAAAGTCAATATTGAACGTGGAGAAGACATTCGATAAAGTTTCGCAATGCGTTCGCTGTCGTCGATGATACGCGTGATTTCGTTTCTGTATGCTTTGTATACGTGCCTGAATGTATGAGTATACTTTCATGTGTATATGTTGAGTGTGCGCGTGCGTACGTGCGGCTCTTAGCCCATCGTTCGCAATAATGTCACGAAATGGAGAAAAAGGATTCTATGGATCGATTCAGGCAGGAAATTGAAGAAAGAATTTACCTCGGTTCTTTGTGACACAAAAGCCTTTTTTACGACGACCTTGCTCTCTTTTACGATAATTTTCGAACGATATTGACTTTTGCATTCTCGTAAGCTTTTATCTCGTTCGGAAGAAGAAAAAAAACGAAAAAGCAAAAAAGATAGAAAAGGAAAGAATTTTCGACCTGTTATTTGCTTTTACAAATAAGTATTATGTCAATAACTCATAAAAAAGAAAGATATGAAACCATGACTAAGGTGGAATTAAATTTCTGACAAAAAAAAAAGAACAGAAAGCAATGATTACTTCCAAGGACGAACGATAAATCCTTGAATCTTCGATGCGTTAGGTGCATGTGCATTATACAGTTTGCTTTACGATTCCCTCCGTCGGTAGCAGCCGCAATCTGTCAAGTGTATTAAGCAGACGCGTCGATTTAACGCTGGATCAGTGTCGGCCAATTGATTAATGCTACCGGGTGGGACGGAAGACACGGTGAAATATAGGTATAGTGAATAAACAACGTTGGACGAAGCATTCATATTGCAATGTTTGCAGTCACTAAAATTTTATTGCGATTTTCTATCATTGTGATTTATTAATGATTGGACTTAATACAATATATTATCAATACGTGATTAATTGAATATTTTTAAGATCGATATTTTTTATAAATGAAGTTTCTTAATTATTTACATTATAATTTAATTTTTTTATTACATTTTCGGAATTGATATTTTTTTATAAATTATTTTTTATAACTCTATCTTAAATAGATATATAAAATCTAAATATAATAATAGTGTATTGTATTATAGTATTATTGTAATTTATGCTTTAACTAAGAGAGAAAGATAATGAGATACATACGTGATATAATTGATAGATTAGAAAATGTCGTAACAACATGTCTTGAACATACGACTATTATAACTCCAAGGACGGTCGAACTCTAACTAACCTACACTCTATTTGTGAGTCTTTTCAAAAACAAATTCATATAATCCGAATTAAATGACAATATGACTATTAGTAAACCGATCAATATACTCAACGGACGAACATATTATTTCGAAATAGAACTCTTATTGTGTTTTTACAATAATACTATATTATTCTATTTACTTGATTTTACATATAACAATAAAATAAATGTAATAAACAAATTTTGTAACTCGTTTATTAAATTTCTGTCCTTGTGAAAATATTCATTAATGACAATAATAAAAATAATGGAGGAAAAATCCTTTCTCTCCCTGCTCCTCCTCTCTCTCCTTTGTAAAATAATAATAATCAAACAGATTTGTGCGTGCACTCGTGAAAGCAATAATGTGTTTTCAAGTACAGTGTAAATAAGATCACGAATGTAATTTCTATGTCCTCATGGCTTACAATTGAACGATTTCGAAGGATCATCATTGAAAATGTAATTGCAATCCACTCTCTTAGTTTCAAACAAGGCTCTCGATATTTAAAAATAGGCCTGGGAAGCTGTCGATATGAAGTATCCGCTCTAATTCTACATAGGTTGACAGCTAAGATTGCTCGAATTCTCTTGATCGACCAAAGTACAAGGCTCCTTTACTATAAAATTGTCTGAATCCGACGGGATTCGATCGGACGCTCTTTAGAGACACGCTTTTGACGTCCATTACTATCTCTCCATCGATTAACGTCGCATCACGTTGAAACGATGAAGAAAAGGATGGCACCTTTTAAAAATAATCTTCATCTTCGAAATATTTTTATAGCGATTTTTTTTATTCTTCTAAAAAACAAATTTTAATAACAAAATAATATTAAAATGTTAATATTGTATTATATATGTATAGATATATATTATATCATATATCATATTGTATTTTATTATATGCATTATAAATATATATACATATATTTGGCATTTACATAGAACGTATCAAATTTTTCAATAAAACACGATGCTATCTCAACGGGAAAATTAAAAATGCGCTCCACGGTGACTGCTATTCATAAATCATTCAATATCTAGCATAAAGTGAAAATATATACTATACTCGAGAATATCGACATCTAATCAAACTTAGGTGGAAATAAAAAACTGTCCCTCTTTTTTCAAGTTTAAACGAAAATTCGATGTTTGTCGAGACTCACGTATCTTCGTATGCACATTGTACATACGCGAGAATTACGTGAACGTATTATTCGCGTAGCGTCGCATACAGCTGAATATTTACGCTCGAGTGTGGGTGCACTTTGTAGTCGATGTGAGTAATGCGAGCCAACCAAGCATACCACCCCATATAACGGCACAAGCCGGTGAGATATTCCGCCTGTCGAACCTTCGCTCGAAAACCCAATAGGGATCGATAGATTCGTGAAAGCGACGGGAAAGGCAACGTGAATTCGCAACAGAGAAACCCTTTTGCGATGCGAATATATCTCTAAAAAGGTAAAAGAACCCATAGAAATTATACCAGTTTAGTATTGACGATCTATTGAACTACAGTTTAGAAAAAAAACCATTTAACGATTTCTATTTCTATTTGTATGTATATTCTATAAAAAGACAGATTGAAAGAATAAAATGTTTAATCCGAAGAAACAAAATCAGTCATCGATTATTTAAAAAAAAAAAAAAACAAATTCTTGATGAAAATAATAAACAGTAATCTGAAACTTGTTTAACTTCAACGCAAAGGCCAATTGCATAAAAATGAAAAAGTAAATAAACTCGAGGCAGAAAAAAAAAACAAAAATAAAAAACGAAAAATTTCCTCGAATGTAAAATCGAGACGTGGACAGTGTATTCGCAATGTGAAAAAGTTGAAGTAATCAAATTTATGGGTAGAAATTCTGATAAAACAAAGTTCGTGCATAATTTTCTAACGAGTACTCGACTCGTTCTCATTCTCAAATCATTAAATGGCACACGTAAAAAGCAATATTGGAATGGACTCGAAGGTACGTACTACTACCTCCTCGAGATTCGAGTTTAAGAGGAGGACTCCGAAGAGCGAACCGAACTGTTAACGCAACGATGAGACGCACTACGCAAAGGACGGTACATGCTCGAATTAAAATGGTCCTCTGAAACTCATTCTTCGAATTAAACGGATTAAATCCAATCAGCACTCCTTCTCGTTGCTAGTGCCTCTTGTTGCGTTACTCTTCATGTCGTTTGCCTCTACGTCCACCAAGTGTACACTGTGCATGCAATACCATCGGCAACGGCGACACGTTCAATTCGTACTTGCCTTTTGTTTAATCGAATTTGTTCTGTCTGTCTGTCTGTCTGTCTCCCCCTCTCTCTCTCTCTCTCTCTTCCTCTCTCATTTTTTAATTTGAAAAGAATAAACTTATATACTATATACTACGAATGCATAGAGAAACAGCGTTAAAATTAAATAGTCCCAACAACGTAATTATGTAAATATATACTAGATATTTATGTATTAGATCTATCGAAAAGTTCTATCCATATACATTATTTTAAGTAAAAGGAAATAATATATTTTTTTATGATGTTCATTAATATTTAATTAATGATTGTAATTTTTCATTAATATTTGATCGGTCGACAAATAATTTACGATACTTTATATCTACATAAAGAGGACTAATATTTTTTTATTGAAAATTTTAACGTTACTGTCTTATTGACCAATCCAATATTAACTACTTACTTCCTCCCGTCTTAATGAAAGCTTTTGAATCCATCCCCGATAAAATGATTCGTCCTTGGAAGATAAAAATTCATCTACAGACAGAACTTTTTGGTAGACCATTATATATAAATATTTATGCATATGTATGTATAATAAAGGTTTCCTTATCCAATCAGAACCATTCATTTTCATTGCTGGATTAAGACAGTAACATATGTGTAACTTTTATCGAAAACGATTTCAGAATGTTCCTTTTTGCATATAAAATGTGATCTAACTAACATAAGTCGTGAACCTCGTCGTTACGGTGATCATTTCTAGGAAACTATATTAATTTCTACCTTTCACCAATATATCTCGCTTTCGCAACGCGTTTTTCCTCTTTTCTCTTTTTCTTTTCTGCTTTTTTCTTTTTTCTTTTTTGCTGCTTTCTTTTTTCTTCCTTTCCGTTCTATTACTTTGATACGATTTAAAATGTTCTTTCGTGAACTCAACCAAATGTGACTTTTACTCCGGTTTATGGATAAATCTTTATACCAGGAGTCCCATTTTGAAAATGGAGGAAAATGGTCTGGTAATTTATAGTATAAAGCTTCATAAGATAACGGTGAATACACTTTTTTCCGGCTGCGTTAACATAAAAAGCCTTTCGGGTTTGACATGAGAGATAGAGAGAAAGAAAGAATAGTCGTATAATAGAGCCATTGAAATTGTATGCTTATGATCATCCACGATATCGTGTTTAAGCTATCTATCAAATCACCAGAGTCTGTTATATATTTAAGAACCCCAAAACTTATAAAAGAAAATATGTTCATACTTTATAAAAGAAACCTACATCTAAACAAATTACCATTTCAATCTTATCATTTATATTCTGTACTTTATAATATATGTCGAGCAATAGTTATTCAAAATAACGAATTAATTAAATTTATAATACTTGTTGTTCATGCATAACAAATTAATTGAATTTATTCGTCGTGTTTTTTTTATTCTTTATTAAAAATGTATAAATAAAAATAAAAAGATGATTTGTATATTACTAGGGACATAGTTCAATATGATACATAAAAATATAATAAAAATAAAGTTTATATATTTTTATTACTTAGAAGATAATAATAAAAAGATCGTTACTTAATGGTGGTTCATTTTATTTTTTATTTTTTTAATAAATAACGAAGTTATAAAAAAGAAAGTAACGTAACACACACACAGAGTATAAGCCGTGCGATACAAGGTCTCCAGGGCCGTAACACGAGAACCCAAAGTGGCACTTTCATATTCTAGGTTAAAGCGGCATCCTGTGTGAATGTTACGTATGTAAAGAAGATATATGTATATGTCTAATAAGTGTGTGTGTGTGTGTGTGTGTGTGTGTGTGTGTGTGGTGTGTGGACATATATATATGTACGTAGTACACAATAAACGAATGTACGAGGGCGTCCCTTTTCTTCTTTTTCCCTTCGTTTCCATCCATTCACACAAAAGACCCTTCGAATTCGTCTCTAGGGATACGCCGACCTTCCTGTGCGCACGTTATGTTCAATTCATTCTGGATACGAGGACAAGAATCCTAATTAATACTGGACGTTGTCCTCTTTCATACGTTAAAAAAAAAGGAAAAGAGAGAGAGAGAGAGAACTTGAATGATTCAAAATTTTAAAAACCTTATAAAGGTAGAATGTTCAATGCGAATGAATACGTAAATAAAAAGGTATCGAAAGTTACCAACTTCAATGTGTATCAATTAATATAACAACAAGAAATAATACAACAATGAAAGAGAATAAAGAAAGACTCGTTTAATTTTATATTGTTCTAAATTAATTAAAATCAATGAGATATAAAGTTTGCATAGTTTAATTGGTATAAAATGAAACAGAAACGATTGAATGATTAGAAAATTTGCGATATTAGAGTCGAGTAATAGTATCGATTCTCTCTCTCTCTCTCTCTCTCTCTCTCTCTCTCTATCTCTCTCTCTCCCTCCCTCTCTATCACCCCCCCTCTCTCTCTGCTAGCCATTCGATAACCGATGGTAGATACAATAGAATAAACAAGTTTCCACGAACGCAATTGGTTAGTTAGGAGTAACATTTTAAATTTCGATGTTCCTAGATGTGAAACAGCTACGATTAGAAGGTAGAATGGGTGGACAATTAAACGAGCTCCGAGCAATGATGGCTCGTTATCGTAATGGACGATGCATCGTGTACATAATGTGGACTCACACACGGACAGAGATACTTGTGCTCACGCTGCTCTTATCAGATACACACCTCGAAGATACACCATTGTTGGTAGACGAAGTTCGTGTTTGTGTGTGTTTGTG
The DNA here is from genome assembly GCA_911387685.1 of Dolichovespula media. Taxonomy (NCBI): domain Eukaryota; kingdom Metazoa; phylum Arthropoda; class Insecta; order Hymenoptera; family Vespidae; genus Dolichovespula; species Dolichovespula media. The sequence continues at coordinate 5,869,967 of OU426864.1, read as the reverse complement.
TGGGTGGGTGTCACTAAGAGAGACAAAGAGAGGAAGGAAGGGAGAAAGAGAGGGGGAGGGAACAAACAGACGTCGAACGCATCCAGTTAGCGACATGTGCCTACCTACGACAAAGGTTGCCTGTCCATTGTTGTGAAAATGCATTTAACCTGTCCGCGAAGTTATTCACGAAATAGATCCTTCCATGGATCTCGATTAATTGAAATTTGCACGGAAAAGTAAAGAATATGATAATCATATTATGATTACAAAAAATAACTTCTTAAAGTAAAATCAATATGTCAATAATAAATTAACGAGAAAATGATGAGATATTTAATATTAATAAAGAAAAAAAAAATATATATATATATATAAATAACGAATTGTAACAATATCGTTCTCTTGTAACTATTGTATAAATAGTGCAATTCATAATTGTAACCACTTCGATATTTCTGTAAATATTATTGAGTTGATTCATGAATGACGTGACGTTTTCTATGGTAATATGAACACCTTACTCAGAACAATTTTTATTTAATAAATGGATCTAATAATATTGAGGAGAAAGTCTACGAAAAAGAAGAAAAGAACAACGGGGAGACAGACAAAAGTTTTCTTTTCTTGTCTTTTTATTTTATTCTTATTTATAAGAAGACGAAGTACGTGAGTACTACGGTTATTATCCTCTATGAAGTGCACCTGTGCGTCGAAAGTATCGAACATCCGTTTTCCCTATACATTACATTGTATATATATAGACACACATGCATACATATATGTATATATATATATATTTATGTGTATATATATATATGTATGTATATGCATATATTATATACATATAAATATATATATATATATATATATATATATATATATATACACACGCTCTATACTTGTGTATATATGCGCTGGAAGTGACAGCTGCGCCAGATCGAATACGTTACGTGTCCTTCGTGCACACCATGTGTGTATGTACACATATCTATGTATGCATATGTATATATGCATATGTCCCATATGCGATTAAATGTACGTATGTATATATGAGGTGTGCATGACAGTAAGGACAAGGACGGGTGAAGGGAGTACGAATAAACGTACCTACACACGTATCGTTCTTAACGTGAAGTCCTTTTGATTGATTTTATAAGAGAGTCCAAAGATATTTTTCCTCATTTCCAAATATAATTGACTCGAATAAACTGAACTCTTTACATAATTAATCAAATTGCGTTGAAAATAAATATAAATGAGAAAAATATTCACGTTTACACGATACGACACAATTAAAAAAAATAAAATCGATGCCATGATCTCACTTAGTGCAACGAGGATGAAATATATTATGTAACTCGAGACGAGACTCTTGGTCGATTAAAAATCGTCGAGAAGTTGCGATTCATCTTTACGATAATTGACATCGGTGTAATGTCAGGAAGCCCGTAGTTACATAACTACGATTTCGATGATTCTGTTAAATAAAAGAATAATAGTTTTATTTAAACGGTTATTTAAGGGGAACAAAAAAGAAGGAAGAAGAAAGAAGAAAAAATAAAAATTACAGTATCGTAAAAGGATTTTTCGATTATTAACGATTATCTTCGAACAATGATAATGATAACCATGTGTAAGTATACGCTATACCTACTGTACACACTGTACATACATATTAAAAATGATAAAAAGAATCCCAAGAAAAATGCACGATGATTCTTCTCTTTGCATAAATATTAATACACACCACGTTGTCTATCCGACATAAGTTCTAAGAAAAATCAACATAAACTCCACGATTCGACGACACGCGTCGTGAAAAGGGGTTTCGGGTACATATCATTAATTACTATGCACGAACCGTAAAAAAAGAAAAAAGGACGCGAACGAGGATGAGACCTGTCCAAACGAGCTACGTGCAAAAGAGTATGCTTGAACATGTATCCGAATGAAAAAAAATGTAAAAAAGGAGAAACGAAAAAAGGGGGGAAAAATACAATAAAACGTTTAAGAAAAATATGTTAATGTACGTTGTCGATAATATAGATAAAACGGTTACCGACAAATGTAAATAAGTGATTTTCATTAATGAAAATGCAATGAAATAAAATTCTAATGATAGTATAATATCTGTACGCTAACGAATATCATTAACATTTCAAATAAGCGTAACAGATAGGACATGCAATCTCATCGTACTAAAACATTTCTCTCGCTTTGTTATTTTAAAAAACGAAGACGCTTAAGTTTTGAAATAGGATAGGTAATTAAAACGACGTACTTATACTCGTAGACCGGGTAGCATTCCTAGCACGTACTTTCGACTTCAAGTTTAATGGAAGAACGTCGTAAAATTCAAGCCTTAGCGTTGAAAATTAATGCCTTGAGATAATGCACCTTGATAATAAATGAACTCGTTGGGAGTTCTTATTCGGCAAAAAAAAAAGAAACACAAATATTACAAAATAACGAATACCTCTCACCTTTCACGAAGTAAAACAAAGTAACCTTTCGTTAAAATCACGAATCACATACTTCGAAGGATCTTATCGATTAAAAATTCATCTTCGATAACATCACGTTTAATTAGATTTCACGAAACACTTGTTGTAATTAGAACAAAAAATTAGATAGTAAATTCGTAACCTTTCTGTTTTGTTTTCTTTTTTTACAAACTATTCTAGTCGTAATATTTCATATAAGAAATATTTGATGCGCGTTCTTCTCGCTGTACATTATTTCGCGTCGCTTCCGAAGAAGAAGAAGAAGAAGAGGAAGAAAAATAAGAAGAATAATAGAATGCGTTTGCGAGATCGACTCTAATGCAACTGACACGAGTAACCACGCTGAACTTTAACACGAACGTATTGGTGGGTTACACGTAGAGGAACGGCAGGTTACCTAGGAATCGATACGAACGAAGCTCTGCCACCGTTCGTTGCATTGCTATAGCAACATCTAATCAAAACAATCTATATGACTCCTTCTTTGGTTCTTTCCTGAAAAATGACAAAGGAAAAACGATCGGAAAGTATATATTACCAGAGTCTACTAAATGAGAAGAACATTGCTACTTATGAGAATTATTACCGATAAGATCGATGGAGGCAATCAACTTTTCTTTAAATAGTACTATTTTCTTTTATATTTTATTATTTACACTTGACCGCACAGAGTGCTTATAAAATTAATTGTTTTTTCGTCGCTTAAAGAAAAACGTAAATAATATTTTAACAACACGAGTGTTGTGATATTATTTTTTTTCAAATATTAAAGGAAACTGTATTACAAAGAAAAAATGAAATCTAAAAATAAAAGATCTTTTGATAAAAATCTTTTAATAAAAATCAAAATAATATTTACGAGGTAAACGAACGACGTTAAGAAAGAAAATTTGAAGGAAAGCATACGTTAAATAAAATGGACAGAACTTTTCGATAGATCTATAATAAGATATATTAAAATAATATAACAAAATATATATTCTACAAAGAAAATATCTAACGATTTACAATAAAAATGATCGGCAACACAATAGCCATCACCATTTTCGTAGACTATCGGTCCCCTTTAAGTCGTCGACTTAAAGTGCCGCTACCGACGTTGTTTTGTCGAGACAATAGCACTTGAAAAAACATACATATATGTAATCCGACCGCTGAGCAACGTTCTCTCAGAAACCGTCGTAGTTTTTTCTTCAGCTCTCGACTTTTAGCGCCTAGTAGGAACCCTTACAAATAATTTAGCATCGTTTTAAGTTGATTGAGAAGGAAATTTATCGCGACCGTGCTTGCCTACTTTACAAGCTTTCCTTTGTGTCCTGATTCTTACTACCGGATGTATTTCACAATTCCCGTAGAGTTGAATAATGTGGCAGGAAATATAAGGAGGAGAAAAAAAAAACAATTACTGCAAAGGAAAATTAAATTAATGAACTATTTCCTCAAGAATTGTAATGATTGCAAACAGGTAGGAAGATATCCTGCGTTTCAAATTATTATACGTATTAACGTTCGATGAGATAGATGTATCGATGTAACTGTGTGCGTGCGTGCGTGTGTGTATGATGTGTATGCATATAAATATATGTATGTATATACATATAATTAAATTACTAAACCTAATATAAATAATATTAACATTAATAACAATAATATATTAATTTGAATATCTAATTAAAATATATTAATTATAATAAATAATAATAATATTAATGCAATTAAATTAATTTTATATATATATATATTTTTTAATATAAAATGAATAAAACATCTTGATAAATCAAAAATTAATATTAAATTAGAATAAATTTTATGCACGACAAAATATGTAATCCGTCTGGAATGTATCGATATACTGTTTCGAAGGTGGTTGATTCGATTGTAGTCGAAGATTTTGTGATAATAATGGCGATCTGATTTTCTTTGAACTATAACAATAGGGAAAGAGAGAGAGAGAGAGAGAGAGAGAGAGAGAGAAATTATTGGTTCAGAAACAACCACTAGTGAAGCAAAATAATTTCTGCCGGAAGCACAATGAATTTGGTTGTCCTTTACACTATCATAGGTGCGAGGGTACTCCTTAACAGGGACAAGACTAAGGATGCTTCGTGACAAAGTAAAGCCGCGCTACGGCTCGAAGGATATATCGACAGCTCGCCCACAAGAAACTTTCGAGACGCGACCCAAGTGACTAGGACGACGACTTGCCTCCGACTAAATTGCACTCCACTGGGTGGCTCGATAAAACCGATAGAAGCTATGAACACGTTTCAAAAGGGGAAATATAAAAACGAAAACAAACTTTTTGCTTATCTCTTTCTATCTTATAAAATTTCCTGACTCTTTCAACTACTGTGATAATTTCGATGAAAGAACGTTAATAAATTTGGAAAAATAATTTTTAAAAAATTTCAAAAAAAAAAGTTTCTTCTTAAATTTTACAATACTATTACAAGGTAGATGATAAATATCGACTTGTTACTTTAATTAGTTCCAGTGTTCATTGATCATTATCTATAATTAACATTGAATAGTGATTATCATCAACGATACAAGTTAATCTGTCGATGTAAAATAATAATTCTTATTGGGACACTGTGTATGCAAAGAGTAGGTAGACAGGTATATGAAAAATTCAGGACGCATGGCCAATTTGGCTTCCGGTGGTAAACCGGTGAATAAAACGATATGCAAATCAAGAGTACCGATATCCTTTCGGGTGTGAAGGCGGTTTGATCACTTACTATATGTACAGCGTATATTGAGTTCATATTAACTATCGATCGATTCTTCTTAAGCGGTAATGATTATTTCGGGATTTAAAGGGAGTACCTTTCGCTGTCGTATAATTAATACGATTTTGCGACAACGTTGAATTCGTTATTAATTCAACTATCTTCAGCTATCTCTCGGAGTAGTTATAATGTAAAATAATTAAGTTATCTCTTATCCTCTCACTCTCTCTCTCTCTCTCTCTCTCTCTCTCTCTCTCTCTCTCTCTCTCTCTCTCTCTCTCTCTTACTCTCTCTCCTGATTTTCAACATAATAAAAGGAGAACCGTGTCTAACCTGTTTAGATTTGAAATCAATAAATTCTGACATTCTAAAATAACGAAGTTGCTCCTTATTAAGTGTAAAAGGAAACGCAGGATGAAACATGAGACGGCTTTTTGATAATGAAATTTTCATTAAATTTCATCGACTTCGATAAATCTACTTAGACTCGAAATTTTCTTTCTTTTCCTTTCTCCTTTAAAAACAATTAAACAAAATGTCGCAAAGGTAAAGAACAGTATCGAAAAAATATATTGTTTTAAAATTTGATGAGTAACGAATGTCTTGATATTTTTGCCAAAAGAATACAGCCCGTTAAATAATGAAAAATTTGGGCGAAGAGAACGTGGGGCGGACACAAGCGGGCGGCGGTGGAGGAAGAAGGTAGAAACCAGGTACGTTCGAGCGATTATGCAACAAGACGGGTTTTCTCTCTCCCTCTCTCTCTCTCTCTCTCTCTCTCTCTTTTCGTTTCTCTTCGCGCATGGTACACGACTCTTCGTGTGGTAGTGGCCATATTACGTCCCTCTTTTCTCGGCTTAAAAACGCGCTCTCTGGCTTGGCACGTGGATAAGAACAGATGGTCCTTTCGTCCCCACGAAGCCACGTAAGCCGTGCGAGTTAATGCTCGGCTGAATATTCACAAGTAGTTGCAACCTACCATTCTTCTTCTAAAGCTGCGTTTATGACGCGTCGACGCCTTAAAAGTGCCTGCTCTATTCCATCTTTTCCTTCTCATCCTCCTCTTCATCCTCCTACTCCTTCTTTACCACAGAAGAGGATGAAAGTATTAGATCGTTGCGCAATTTCTCTCGTATTTCATATACATACGTATCTGTTATAGAATTTTACTGACAAAAACAGGAAACTTGTGTTACGTCTACAATCAACAACACGCTTGTTAAAACGAGAGAAAGTTTGTGATCACTAAGGGCCAACATATAGTTGATTATAAATGTAAATATTTTTTTCAAAATTATATCAATTTTAATTTTATCCATGAATATGAAAGAAATTGCCTAACAATTGATTATCTACATAAGTTTTTAATAAGTTTATTAATTTCACTAGATGATTCATGATCAAAGGTAAATAAAATCGTTGTTAAAAATTATAAATAAACTTTACTAATAAATATTGATCCTCGAAAGTCGCGGGTAATAACATTATCTTCTTCTCGTCAAGGTTTAAAAATCGCTCTCTATCTCTGTCCGTATGTCTGTCTAACTGTCTGTCCGTTTCTCTCTCTCTCTCTCTCTCTCTCTCTCTCTCTCTCTCTCTCTCTCTCTCTGACTGTCTTTCTCTTGACATGAGCGGAAATGAAAAGGAAATACAGCAGACATTAATTCTAGCAAAAACAAGAGTAACATCATTTTCTGGTATGACAGAATTTGCATGAAAACGATTTCGTAGCTTCTCGAGTGAACTCGGTTGGACTCGGTGATGAGTACAAACGCCATCTTTCCCCTAAGCAATTCGTCAAATATAAATGATGTTGCCTTTGAGCTCCCTTGTTCGACTTTCAGAGATTGAAAATTCCGACAGGACACCTGGCTTCGTAGCTAAAACTTTAAAATCTACGTATGCATATACCTATATTATATAGATATTCTGTAAATATTATATCACACGCAGAATACGCGCGTTCTTTCGTTATCTTTTTCATGATTTTATTTATTCTTTTTTTCCTTCTTTTTTATTATTCTAGCGAGGAAAGCTGAAAAATTGTTTACAACAGTAAACCCAACAAAACCACCAAGATTGTTCATGCCTTCGTCGTGACTCCCAGACGAATCGGAATATTTCAAAGTTCACTCGCTAGGGAGGGTTGCTCGCGAAAATTTAAATTCTTTGGGCGTAGGTACCGACGACGATTGATGACGGCAGGAACGAAGACATTGGGGGAAGGAAGAGTATGAAGGGACACAAAAAATAAAAACAAAGAAGAACATATATAATCAAACTGGCGACGATGACGATAATAATAAGAGTGAAGGTAAAATAAGGGGAGAAAGTAGGACCAATGAAGGGTAAGAAGAAACTTTCTCTTCTGCAGTTACTCCTTCTGAGAAAGACAGGGGAAGTTTGACCTACGAAAATTTCTTACACCTTCCCCTTCCCCTTTTTTCTCTTTTCTTTCGGTCTTCTCGCGACGATACTTATCGTCTTTTCTGATAAATGGCATCACTTTTACTCCCTTCAACCCCTCGATCATCGTCTCTTCCCATTTTGTCCGCCACACGCAATTTCCTTCCATCTTTCTCCCTCCCTTCCCCTTCTCTATCTCTATTTCTCTTTTGTCGCACGATAGAACGCAAAAGACTCCGTACTCTTCGACTCCTTTTACGAACATACACTGATCTGTACAACTGATTCCTATAACAAGATGACATACAATATACTGTTATATACTGGACGGCGGGGACATAATTATGGGAACGTTTGCATGATCATTGTCAGTTTTCATGATTCTTGGATGATGCTGCGACATGATACCGTATCCAACAAAAACTTTGGTGAGCATTATTTTTTGTCCAGATAATCAATTACTCTTTTTTCTTTTGTCTATTCATTACTCTTTTTTCTTATGTCTTATCGCACTTTCACTTTCTTTCATTATGTTTTAAAATAGATTGATTGAATTATAATCTCTCTTATATCTATAATATTTATGTATTTATTAATGAAATCCATAATTATTGATATATTCTCGTTGGCAAAGATCGTAAATCAGTTCACAGATTTCAGAAGACAGAAAGGAAAGTTTTCACTGGGAATGATCTCTCGACGGGTCAAAGATGTTGCTCATTAATTACACTCACCCGTGGAAACTTTAGTGACACTTTCGATTAAATGGTCGTGCTTTTAAACTCCTTTCTTTTTAAACGAAACTTCGGAACACTAAATATCCTGCAATGAACTTTCTCCAATGATGAAGCGAAATACGATTAGCGGGGTATTAAAAATTATCGTTATTTTTTTTTTCTTATCTTTCTCTCGAAGGAATATTATATTTCGTACGTGTCACGATGAGGAAGATTATTATTAATAACAGGTAAACGAGCTATTCTTGAAAATGAAAACGAACCTGAATACTAATGAGACTTTTAGCAATTTACGTAACAATGACCTTTTCCTTTTTCTGATGATTATTTTTCCCTTCATACATTCATAATTTTTTTTTTTGACGATTAAATATGTAAATTAATCGCGCACGCAACGTAATCCCCAAATGAGAATTAATTGGAGAGTACACCGAACCTTATCAAAATTAAACAAGTACGCGAATTCCTCCATTTCAGCGTGTTAATTATTTCGCCGACACATGACACTGTTTGTACTCACGAGCAAATAACTGGATGCATTGCTACCAGTGGATTCCCTCTTTCTCGGAGACCCGAAGTCTCTTTGGGCCAGAGACGTCATCGTCTTCTCATATTAATCACTGTACCACAGCGACTGTGCAGAGCGCATGGAATGATTAATTAAAAGCTGTCCAAGACCAGAGATAAAGAGAAGGGATCTGTCGTTGATTCCTTTTCGACGAACGTCAATGCGATTCGTGTCATTGGTCAAAGACGTTGATTTCTTAACCGTCTTTCTTCTTTATCATCTGTAACAGAAAAGAACGACAATAGTGATTGAAAAAAATCTATTTAATTACAGTTATATACGAGAGGTCACAATATACAATTCCATAGTACAACTTTTAAAGTAAGAATGAAAATATCACGAGCTATGTCGGCTTTTAGGAAAATTATACAATTATATTTTGTTTTAAATTATCATTTCTTGACGTCTGTATATCTACACAATTTAATCTTACACTCGATTCGTTTCTAATAGTAAGCTCAGTCCTTTTGAACAGTGTAAACAATTTTGTAACAAAATTTTGCCTCAATTCGACGATTTTCAAGTTTTCGAATTAAAATCTTTTTCTTTCTTGTTTTCCTTTGAAATGCGTGCACAAAAAAAATGTACAGAAAATATCTCCAATGTATTCCTGACTTTCTCATTCTTCAGAATATTTTAGACCTTACTGAAAAATCCCAGAATTATACATTGTAACATCACCTTGTCAAAGTTATCGTTATCTAGACATTATCCGCAGCATTGGAATGAGTATAATTTCAGGTGATTAACTTTTCATTTTCTTTCCCTACTCACACTAATAATTAATTAATTAATTAATTATAATAATAATAATAATTAATAATAATAATAATAATAATAATAATAATAATAATAATAATAATAATAATTATGATTATATAGTTAAAATCATTAAGTAAAACGACTTTTTAGTTTTCAGGAAGAATAGAACTATGTCGTTGATATTTCCAAGGCCGTGACCTTACGGGTAACGAGCATGAGAAAAATTTCATGTTTCTGCCGCTAGATCGTTTAACAGAGAAAAATAGATAAAGCCTGAATAGCGGATAAATCGTACTTCGCGGATATCCCGGGAGAACACAATGGGAGAGATGGGGAAATCGTCTGGGAAGAATATCTTCCTTTTCCAAGAGGTAAACGAGAGGAGGTAGAAAGGCCAAAGTCGACGAAACTAGCGGTTCAAAGAAAAACGGAAAACTTATTACCTACCTACTGTCGGCCGTCGTTATAACTCAATTCTTGAATATTTATAACGATTAAGTTTCTCTCGGAGCTTCGCACGTTCTGTAAATACATCGACGTGATGCTATTTCGTAGGATTATTAAGACGCAAGCAACTTGGAAATAATTTCACGAAATAAGAAGCATACATCATCCAATATTCTTATTTATAATATCTATGCAAAAATCTTCTTTCATAGTTGAATTCTAGATAATGAAAAAAAAAAAAGAAAAAATAAGGTATTTTAAACTTTAAAAAAAGTGTATACAAAATATTAAGATATATCTGAAAATACCAAGATCTCTAAAAAAATTTGTTTACATCTCTTACTCTATTTTGTCTGGAATAATGTATAAATAAATAGTCTTGAAACTACATTGTACAATGTAGTAAAAATAAATATTTTAAATAAGCCTTCACTACAATGACAAATAACAGCTCAATGTATTCTCAAAAGGTTGTCTTTTTTACTCATATTATCTAATCAGCAAAATGTCAATTAAATTTTATTTATATCATTATGAATCAATTTCTATTAAACATCTCTTGATAAAATATTATGCAGTAAATAATCTACGATTAAAACTTAATCTGTCTTACCGCTATATAAAAAATTGTTGAGTAATTCTAATGAAATAGAAAAAGTTAAGAAAATTACTGGCATACACAAAAATTATAAACGAAATCTGTGTCAGAGTACAAATTGACATTGAATGATGTTTAATGAGTTTGTTAGACATTTGAAAAGTGCCGATGTCGAATGGGCCATAAATAATATATAAAAAAGAAAGAAAGAAAAAAATAAAAAGAAAAATTTTATAATCACGAAACGAAAGAAATTTCAAAAAAAAATCCTAATGAACCAACGAAAGCGAATTCAAGCTTATGGTAGCTTTCGCATTCATGAATAATCATGTAATTTATCTTCTGACGTAATTAGCCGACGAGATCATTCGATATCGATCGGGTAAATTATCGCATAATGCGGAAACGATAACGACGATTGAATGATCAAAAATTCCTGTTCAAATTTTCAAATTGTTATTCCAAGTAACGAAGCAACGTAAAAACTCGATTGTACTTCTGCAAATTTTATTCTGGAATATATATACATACACATATATATATATATATATATATATATATATATATTCAAACGCTAGCTAAAAATAACAAGTATGACGACGACAGTGTTGAATGAGTTGTTTTAATATATTATAACAAAACAATTACGCGAGTTTCGAAAGTCAGATATTGTAATCCATCCAAATTTTCTGTGCATACATGCCGATACTCTGCCGATGTACGTATGTATTTGTTTTAAATTTCATGCCATTTATCCATCTCTCTTTTTCGTTCCATATACAAATTTTACGCAAGATTTTGAAGTATACAATGTGTATGTAATCGTTCAGGATTCGAAACTCGTTTCAGGATCTCCGAATTTATGAGCGTGAATTATCGACAATGAGTACCATGCGAAAGATAGCAACCGAGAAAAATCGCGTAGAAAGATCGTGGATGTTATTTAGCGAACGCCTTTGAAACATTTTAAGATAATAATTTTTCTCGAATGTATTGAAGATAAATCGAGTCGAGAAATAGCCTTTCAACCGACTAAAACCCATCGGTACAATTTTTGTTTGTCTTCATTATATAAACAGTAATACGATATACGTAAGTGTTGAATTAAATCAATTAAATTGTGTTTTTCGTATGGGATCACAGGATGATACGAGATTCCCTTAATGAAAAGCGTATTAAAAGAACGTCATTAAGAGTAATGTATCACTGTCATGAGATTGACAGTGATATAATGTATCTTTCGATGGACATAAAAAAAAAAAAGAAAAAAAAATAATCAATCCTGATTAGAAGCGAGGAAAAGCTATCTGCCACTTAAAAGATTTTTCGTAATAAGAATTTCTTTTTGTTCGAACGAACTTCTTTTCTATCCAATTAAAAGTAGGAATCTAACTTGTCATAGTAGTACGAGTCATCGCGTTAGAAGCTCGGATTATGCGAGTTGAGAAACGTGAAGAAAGGAACAGAGAAATATAATGCTTCCATCGAAGTTAACTTCTTATCTCGAGGACGGAAGGAAAGTGTCAAAGTGAAACAGAACGAATTACCCTTATCTCGAGAAAGTTGAGCCAAGTACCGGATTCCCTCAAATACCGGCCGAAATAAGAACGCGTATAGTCTTTCCTTCTTCGACCAAATAGGAATTAAGGAGGAAGCAAAAATCAAATAAAACATAAATCCGTTGTCTCGTGCTTGGACAGGCAATTTGCCAAAAACGAAAAAAAAAAAGCAAAGAGAGAGAAAAAATACATCTTTGCAACACAAAACGAGGAAATATCTTTTTTTCTTTTTATCACCGAGAAAATCGATAGTATACTATTCTATAAATTATAGCTAATAACAATTAAATCATTACAAATATATAATATTTGGAAAGATAATTATATTTATCTACGTGTAATATTAGGATGTCCCATGAGTTTCTTCCTATTTTTTCATGCGAAATGAATACACGATACGGAAGAAACTTAGAGGACATCCTAATATATAACATTATTTTGTTTCAAGATAAAACAAAAAATATTTAATGTTAAATTAATATATCCGAATTTTCAAAAAGAAACTTTTAGGTAAAAACTATGGACATCTCTCGCAATTATGCGTGTACTTGTATAGAAAACAATAAATAAATAAATAAAAAAAACATCTATTTTAATAATAACATAACAGTAATCTTTACTTCTTCTTGTTTTGCGTTATAGTAAGTTATTACTTGATCGAACAATTAACGTAATTAGCTTTCATCCCGCAAAAGTAGTTCGTAGCGAGAGAATTTCTATCTTCGTCGAACATTGACTCATTCCCTTGTTGAAAATTCAAACAATTTCGCACGTCGATTTTAATCGAGACCAACCAAAGACAAAAAGCTGCTTTGCATTACTTACAAAGACGTTGATCATTAGTAAATTTTAACGCGACGTCACGCGTTCAGTCGATTCGATTTATCGGCACAAGATTCTTTATAGTAATATCAATCGAAGAGAAAGTTCTATCGTGAAATTTCCAACTAGAAAATTACGCAATAATTTTCAAACGCCTTTATAACTTTCCAGTTTGCTTTCATGACTCTGCAACTAATTCATTTTTGGTAACTTGTAATACCCGAGATACGATTCTTTAATATTTTTAACATTATGTGTGAATATAATCGGTACATATATGAAATGATTTTTCATATACATGCATATATGTTTATATATTATAAAATCAGAGATAAAAATAAATAGACAGGTACTGGAAATAGGTACATACTAGTACCAGTTTTACATACTTTTTATTTATTATATATTCTTATTTATTAAATAAGCTATGTATGCTATAAGAATTGAAATTCATACTTATATTTTTATGTGAACAAGCCGTACGTAAAGAAAATGTCAGGCATTTATCGGAAGACAAAAATAAATGTACATGTATATTATATAATGAAATAAGTAATAAATGAAATAGATAATAAAATTAATATTTAATACATGTCGTATTTCTCTTGAATTACTGCATCCAAACGTCATGATACGATGAATAACTGTTTATTATATTTTCAATATAATTTTTACTAATATTTTCGAACGCTGATTGTAAATTTTTGGAAAAATCAATCTAATTATATCGCTCGTTTGATGGATTCTTTACGTCCATAAATTCTCTATAGGATTGAAGTAGAAGTTTTGTACCCGCCATTCAAGTAATTTAATATCCTAATCTTTAAAAAAATATCTTTTCTTGACAGTGTCATTGTTCGAGATTATTGTCCTTTTGAAAGACAAATTCTCTGTCAAAACTCACTTTTTAACACTGTCTCTTCGAAATTTTCGTATACATATCTGCATTTACTAATCTATTACTATCTTTACTTATCTATGTATACATATCTGCATTCAATGATTTCATCAATTTTTACTAACGTACCAGTATACCATTCCATGACAAAACTAAATTTAGCAATTGACGTAATGAACGATTTATTTGTACACTTCATTCTTCTTTTTACTCCAGATTTCGTGCTTATTTTTTAATTGCTGCAAATTTATTTTTACCATTACATATCATATTTCTCCAGAATAATAATATTAGCATATTCAAACATTTTCTATTTACAAAAGTTAAACTTTCTTGCTTATATTTGTTTTATTAATATGTAACTTATGCCTGGCCTCGTAACTTTTAGTTCAACTGCGTACAATCTTCGTTATATTGTTTTTGTCGAACCGTTTAATCCTAATATTTCTGGAATATTTCTAGATCGATGCAATCGAGATACATAAATAATTCGACTGTATTCTTGTACGATAATAGAGCGATTTGCGTCCACAATTTCTTAAATTTTTCACAGTATTATGTGTAGTAGATATTTTTTACACATTTTTTATATTTTATGCACTTTTCATATTTTATATTTTATACATTGATAGATATATTGTACTTCAGAGCTAACACACGGTAACTTAATTCATTACGGCAGTCCAAGAACAATTAAATGGCAAATATGATATTAAACTTCCTGTTTTTGATATTTCGCTATTAGTTCACGAATGAAATTAATTTCACAAAGCCTGAATTGGTATATGGTAAATTGTTTAAAACAATTTATTTCATTTATACACGTAACAGAAGTTTATTTACATTAGACAATAACATAACCAAGCGTCCATTTATTTTTATCCTTCGTTTTAATCGTTTACTTAATAATCTATGTACTATAAGGATATATAATAAATAATACCCAAGTGTATAACACTAGTATTTACTGGTTTAAATTAAATTTCTTTTATATCTACTTCCACTCATTTTTCTTTCTGACTGTATATGTGTATACATTTTTTATAAAATACGCGATAAAATAATATTTTAAAAAGTTTCCTCATGAGATTCAATTATTTTCGTTATACGCCACATCGCCATGAAAGCTCGTGACACTTTCAAAGTTGGCAAACAACTGAAAGTTGCTCCTTCCTATACAGTTTGAGTATGCCGATCGTTTATGTCCTTTGTTTATGTTTCACACGACCGTATCCAAACATTTACACAAAACTTCAAGTAGACGTCCTTAAGACTAATATTATGAATATTAAAGTTCCCAAATCGATATACTCAACGTTAATTCAACTCGTGTTTAATACAATCATTAAAAAGGTGCTATTCGATTATTTTTATTGAAATTAATTAAGAAAGAAAAATGTTTATTGGATTCTTTAAAAATATCACTAAACCGAGTAGTACTCGAAGATGAAATGATCCTACGAAATTAAGTTTCTCTTTCACGAAATACATTTCAGAAAACGAAGAGTATTGCCTCGGGGCAAACATCGACCTTCCACGAATTTAATATACTCTTAATTATATTCGCCTTGCAAGCATGAGAGCTTTCACGATATAAAGTATACTCAAACAAAATATAAAGGGTGAACGAATTGAGGAGAATCGCTCGATTACCTTCAATATCTTGAAAGTTCCCTACCGTAATTTGTCAAAAAATTTCGAGGAAACCTAAATGAATGAGTTTTAAAAAACTTTTTCATTGTTCCTTAAATATAGCGTATCGTTCAGAATGTAATTATTCATTATAACGAAAAATAATTACAAAAATTTATGTAGAAAGCATAAAAAAAGGAAGGTCTGATCCTAAATAATCGTATCTATTCAAAAAAAATTATCTATAAGTAGCGCATCGCAAGCATATAACTCAGCAAATTATTAATAAATTTATGTAATACCACAGGACCTAACGAGCGAAGTTTCGGACCGAGGTTCAAGCCAAAGGGACATAATGGATTAAATTTAAAGGCGACAGGGGTCAGGAGTCAAGGGTACAATGCCTGTTGTTTTGTCGTTCTCGATTACGATCTCGAAGGCATTAAGTACGTAGTTTCACGTGCAACTAATTTTCGATTAAAATTTCCATTCCGTCAAACTAAAAGAATGTTCTCTGCTTCAAGGCTTCTATTATTCTAAAAAAATATAATTATATCAGTTAATTATTAGATATACCTATACATATAGAGCACTACGTACATTAAAACTAGAATGAATTAATGATGTCAAGGGAACCATCGAAAATGATATCTATTCCTACAAGAGGTTATTTTCCAAAGCATAAACATTTTTTTATTAAATTTAAGTAAATTAAAAAAAAAATAATAAAAAATAAGAAGACAAGCGTAAACAAGGAATATTTAATATTTACATGAGAAAAATTAAACGGTTTTTTATTTTTGTTAAATCTTTTTAACGAATCTTCAAAGTTTCACGTTAACTCGATTTATGAACGACAGAATTTTCATTACAGACCGAAAGTTTCGGAAGGTGATCAGAAATTATGGTCGTTATTTTCATTCGATCATGGTCGTTAAGAGAGAGGGTGCGAAATCTACTGCGAATCGAGACTACCGCAATAATTTTCGAACTCTTAAGAACTCGTATTTCTTTTTCCTCGCCACTGCGGGAACGAGAGTCGTCATCCCTTTTTGTGATCTACTCGTTCCCTTTACGCTTTTTTCGGATTGCTATGTGGACGACTCTACTTACAAAAATTACTGAAGAAAGTACACGTGTGAGCACACGCATTTTTGCGGGTCTAATTGTAAATATGCTCGTGATATTTCTTTCTTGGGAACGGAAACCTGCAAGCTATTTCTTAGTGTCGTGTAATGTGTTTATTTATTATTTTTATTCTTTAAACGGTTAATTATGTCTTTGCAGTACGTAAGCGAAATATAATTTAATCTATACATTTTCGTTCTATATTTTCGTTTCTCATTTATTTTATTAATCTATCCTATTAGATTCATCCTTTTCTACTCAGTAATAAGAGGAAAATTAATGAAGTACAATTTAATCGACCGTTGCTCATTTTGTAACTCTCTTTTATTGAAGATTTTGAAGGTAAACAAAACTATGTAGAAATTTTCATGGTACGCGAGCATTATGGGAGAAGACCACCTTGTGGCATATAAAAATGAGTAAAGTATTCGAACTTTTTTCAGAGATAATAACTAAATTAAAAATTTGGTTGAGCTATACAAATTTAACTTTCTGCTTTATATAATTTTTTGTTTTTTTCAAATCAAAATGTTACTAAATGACAGAGTTAGTCGTTCATTTCAAAACATCACTTCCAGAAATATCGATTGCTGGCCACCATTATTGTAAAACAGTGGAATGTCTGAATGAAAAATTCCAGTTGATATACCGATAGAAATATATTATCTAAAATTCAGCGCAAGAATTTTCAAAATATTCAATTGTTCTATAAATGGTAGAAGTATGAAGTAGAAGAACTTGTTTTTACTATAAAGAAAAATCAATTTAAATAATTATAAGAAATTGGGATAAAATCGTACGCTACATTGTAGAGTACTTTATGTAGAACATTTTCTCCAGATTTGAAAAAAGACGAACGTGTAATAAAGGAGATTTTATGTCGGTCAATTAGAAAAACGATAATAAAGATGAAAAACAATTAAAAGAATAAAGATTTAAAAAAAATTAAAATAATAAAGATTAAAAAAAAATTATTTAATCCGTATATCCATATATTGCTTTAACTTCGATGAATACCAGAGTTTTAAAAAATCACTTTGACACGATGTTCTATATACTTGAACTTATAGAAAATTAAATAAATAAAAAATAAAACAAAATGAATAAAGAAAATAATTTTTTTTAACCACCCAAAAACAACCATCGATTCTTATGAGTAATCACTTTATCTACCCCTATAATATAAAAAAGATAAATCTACAAATATATATCTATATATATATATATATATAGAGAGAGAGAGAGAGAGAGAGAGAGAGAGAGAGAGAGAGAGAGAGAAAACATTTAGAGATTTGAACATATGTACCCCTTTAAAACCCCTTTAAAATTTGATACGATACGATCAAAGTGAAATCCCGAAGAGAAAAAAGGCTGAAACGAAATGGGGGAACTTGTAAATGGGACCGAACTCGATCCCGAGACAAAATTATCTTAAATTGACCGAACGATTCGGCCCGCATACTCTTATGCAGACTTCTTCGGAATTGAAACGAACCTTGACGAGAGCGTCTGCATCATGTTCTTTCATATTGTCCTTTGGTCTCTATACTGTTCTATAGTAAGTACCTACCTACTGTGTATAAAATAAAGACAAAGAAAGAGAGAACGAGAGAACAAACGAGTCGTGCTTCCCTATCCGCCCACGTAAAATGGAGATCCACTTAACGCCTTGAACGATAAACATATCGACCTAACGTTTTAATACGGAATTCTTTGTTCGAGATCTAGGCGAATACACGAACTAAATCGAATACACGAACATAGGGTGTCGTAGGTCGAGTGAATAAATTTTGACCTACTCTCTCTCTCTCTCTCTCTCTCTCTCTCTCTCTCTATATATATATATATATATATATATATATATATATATATATACATATATATATATATCTTGCACTTGCACATCTTATATATACATACGTTCGAACTAGCACGAGGGACAAGGAATACACGAGAACAGAAAATATCCTATCGGTTTGTTCTCGAACAACCGTTTTCTTCCGTCCTGAACGTTTCTATATAACCTACAGTCAGTCGATGAAAATGTTCGCAAAGCCACGTGCACTTTACCGCACAAGGAGAAGGTCCTTAATACGACGGTACCAAGGTGATTTTATCGGAAATCCTTTTATCGTACTGGTATTATTCGATCTTGAATTCGTTTCGTTCTTCGACCGAACAAAAAGCCTTCTCGTATAAGACAAAACGCAAAGGACATTGTAAATTCGATAAACGATTATCGTAGACCGTACTAATCAACGATGAAATACAACTTCGAATCAGTTCTATTCTATGTTCCTTCTTTCGTAAATATATTCAAAGTGGTTAGATAAGTATATTTATAAAAACAACAAGAAATAAAAAATAAAATTGTCGATTAACGAAATTTGAAAATAATCGATGATGTCAACGTGAAAGAATGAATAGAATGAATATGTCGCTAAATAACTATTCACAAAATCACGAAGAAGTTTTCAAGAGGTCACCGAGTTCATGGAGTCGCGTTTCCACAGAAGCTACATTCCACGAATGCGTCGGCCGTACTTCCTGTTGCCTGAATGAAACGTTCCCTTGGTATTTCCAAGATAAAAAGAAAGGTTTTGCTCGTGGGTTCCTTAAATTATCAAATGCCAGTAAAAGAAATGAGAAATCATTCGCCCACATTTTTTCTCGCTGAAAAGAGAAAATGAAAAAGAAAAGAGATATAGAAAAGAGAGATACACATGTCTTTATTTTCAATCGAATTCTGTTTTTTTTTTTTTTTAGACTTTAATCATTATCTCATTTACGTCTGGTAAACTTCAAAATGTAACACGTTGATCTATATAATTCATTTACTGTACGTACATATTATATACAGTCAGGCAAAGACGCATACACATACACATACCTAACAAAAAAAACGTGTCAACGTGCGAAAGGAACTCTTACTCGTTTCACGAACGTAGATAGATGAATAATGGAAAGCCAAAACGAAGGAAAGTCTGATCCTTTTGGGTTTTCCACGTGTCAACCAAACCACCGTGAAGCTTCTATTGCCGTTTAAACTCGGTTTTAGTTTGTTCACGTGGGGTTTAATCCTCCGAGGAATAACGACGAAACTTCATCGTCTTCTCTCTTTGAAAACGCACGTACACTCACAAATAGATACAACTACACACTCACCAAAACGATTTATTAATCTCCGAATGTCTCATTTCTTAAAAGTAAGAAAATGTGATATTAAATAATAAAAAAGAAAAATATAAAAAAAATTGCTGAAGCAAGAATAAATATATTTTCACTGAGCAACGTGTTTCTCCTTTTTCTCTTATCGTTTCTTTTATTATCGTATCTCTTCAAAGGATGCACCGAAATTAATCTTTTACATTTCTGCAAGACACCGAACGATAACGTAAAAAAAAAACGAGATAAAACGCGTCCTTCCCGAACTTCGTCTTGATACTTTCACCGCATTTGCGTCGAAGATATATCGAACTTTTTGAAGAAATTATTCTGAAAAGAGCGCGTTGAAAGTACGATGATCATGCGGTATGAACCGAGTACCACTGCTTACGGCATTAACACCGTCATCGCCATCAACCTCTTCTTTTCCACCACCACCACCACCACCACCACCATCATCACCACTAGTAAGACCATCACCCATCACCACCATGGTTACAACCATTAACAGTGTAGAGTCCGCATACACATTCTATGTATATGTATACGAACAACAACATTATTCTAAGATGATACTATTTTCAAACCTAATTTCCATGATTATGCGATCATGTTAATTTCCATGTGGTTACAGATGCGATGGTATTATTAGATGTTTATTGTAATAAAAGAAGAAAACATGATATTTTTAATGATTTTTTACCTTGTTACGTAAACGTAGAATTAGAATAATTTTTTATTAGATTTGTAATATTGACAATAAATTTATAATATAATCGTATTTAGTTATTTTTCTTTTCATTTTTTTCTTTATCACTCTTAACTCCCTCTTCTTTCCTTATAGTTTTCTTTTTTTTTTTTTTTTTTTTAACGGAAATTCAATTTCGATTTATGAAACCACAGAATTCGTTACGTTTAATCGATCAGTCGAAACGTAATGAATCCATGAATTCCGTTTATTTTAGAAAACGATGCCGATATAATTTTAGTAATGGTCCAAAAGCGGCGCAAAGCGCACGTGGATGCAAAGCTTTGGAGCGAAGACGAACGTGCTAATGAATCACGCAGTCAAAATATACCTAGTGCGCTCTTCGTACGAGGAGCATATGCGTTCGTTGGTAGAAAGTAAAGAAGAAAAAAAAAGAAAAGAGAAAAAGAGAGTAAAAAAAGGTGTACGACCGTGTATTAATAAACGTGCACACGCGTTTGTAGTCGTGCTCTGCTCGATGAAATGTTCGTTGCCTATCGGAAAATATTTTCATTATTTTCATTTTCTAAGATTTTCTAATTGAACGCTTCAAAAAAACAGAACATTTGAAATTCAACTTTTAATAGAAAAAATATTAGATACAAAAAATGATAAGTACATATTAATCTTTATAAAAAATTTCTGAAGATTATCATTGTTGGCTTATATTTTTATTGCACTAGGTTTATGATATTCGTTCCTTTATTGTCATATCGCGAATATTATCGTGACACGAGATAAAATGCGATTCGAGAGTAACAGATATAATATACACACGCACACGCGCGCGCGAACGCACGCACACAAACAAATAACACAAAAGCATAGCTATTCCCCTCACGGAACATACATATGTATCTCTAACGTCCAGCAGCAATTAAATCAAAACGATCGACTCTTGGTAATTGGCCCATGTCACGTCTCGTTACTGTCCACCTTTGTTTCGGCTATACTCGACTTCATGCGTTTAAGTACTATTCCATTTATCCGTCACATGCATGCTTCGAGTGTTCTGTATAGAGAAACAATCAAACGTACTATGTTACGTATGTACTCCACGTGATCGAAGATGTATTGTTAATGAATTCGCCTTGATCACACTGAAACTAAATTAATCATTCGAGTCATTTTTCGATTTTATCATCGCAGTTATATGTGCTTTCTGAGTTCTATCAGAGACAATAAATCAAAAAGACGATTTACGTTTTGATAATGATTGAATATCGTTTTTTAAACGATCATGTATAATATTCTGCATATTAAATAACACTTCTGTTTATTCGATCAGTATTTTTATTGTACATATGATAATTTTTATGTACAATAAGTGATCAAATACATATGAACATTCTGATCACCATTTATAATAAAATATCGAAAAGTAAGATATAAATAGATAGTGTAAATATAATTAAGTTCCACGGTTGTATCTGAGTTTCGTCTGGTTTTATTATAAATACTGACTATTCATATTACGTACTGATATTTTATTATAAATACTGACCATTTATTCAAAATACTGATAAAACCCGTTTTGAAAAATAAATAGCAGTTATTACATAATATAGATATATTAATATATTGTATATATTATATGTATTATATAATATTCCTATCACTCGTGCGTGCGTGCGTGCGTGCGTGCGTGCGTGCGTGCGTGCGTGCGTGCGTGCGTGCGTGCGTGCGTGTGTGTGTGTGTGTGTGTGTGTGTGTGTGTGTGTGTGTGTGTGTGCGTGTGTGTGCGTGTGTGTGCGTGTAAATAAATATTAAGATTAGAAGTTAATAAAAATGTTATTAATTTCTCATTAAGATAATAACCGAAATAGATAGGAAATTACAAGGAACGACCAACTGATAAAGAGTATTGAGTACTTTAGCGGCACTCGTTCGTCGCCTCGTTCATCGAATTGAATCGTAACAATGGCTATCACTCCGAATAAACGTATAATCGCGTCCTCCGTTCTCATAGAGCTCGTACTTTAAGGAGCGTTATACTCTTGATTTGTTTATCGCTAAATGAAAGCATTCGTTCTTGTCTCAGGAAGCGTGTAGGAGTGTGCGATCGTACATGAGCTACCATCTGTCGAGCATACGAGAAAATCGTTCGGTGATATGTCACAAAATCGTTTATTAGTCACTTCCTGTTAAAACACTAGTCACGAGAAGCAGAGGGAGTGAGAGAGAGAGAGAGAGTGAGAGAGAGAGAGAGAGAAGAGAGAGGGAGAGAGAGAGGAGAGGGAAAGAGAGAGGAGAGGGAGAGAGAGAGAGAGGAGAGGGAGAGAGAGAGAGGTGAAGAAGAGAGAGAGGAGGAGAAAGAGAGAGAGACAGTTGTAGAGCTAAACGATAAAAGCGATGGGTACTGAGCACGAACTGGTAATGCAACTTGCTTTTATTTTCCTTTTTAACTAACGCGTTAAGTATCACGAATCGGCAGATTAGACTTTTAGAATACCTACGGTAGAGGAAAAACGAGTTTGTGAGTCACGTTGAGTCAGTTTATATGCCGGAAGAGGAACGAGAAGTAGTCTATAACTCACAACGCTTTTCCATCATTTTCTTACAATCTTTTATTTTTTACCTCGCGATAAAATACGGGTAATAAGAACAGAAAATATATTTTATAAAATTTTTATGGTATTACTTAACCGTCTTTATCTTCTCCTTCGAGAAAAGAAGATTTTTCTATTTGCACTTTTTGTTTTTTTTTTATCGCGTATAAATAAATTGAGAAAGTTTGTACCTTTTATTTTGTTTCTCGTTATGAGATGAAAAGAAATAGAAAGAAAGAGAGAGAGAGAGAGAGAGAGAGAGAGAAGCCGAGTAAGGTCAAACATAAAACATTTTTCTTCAAATTCACCAAGGAAATAAAGTTCATTCGGTGTTCTCGGTTAAAAGGCCGAGTCTCTCTGCAACAAGGATACTGGCGGCTTTAATTGAAAGCTAGTTAGCATCACAAAAGGCTCGTACAGCCCTTCTCCTACACTGTCGATTAATTTACTATGCCTTTATCGAATCTCTTTCGTCTTACATCTTTCTCTTATTCTCTCCCCCTCTTCCTCTCTCTCTCTCTCTTTCTCCGCCTTCTCCCTCTTTCTCTCTTTATTTCTCTCCGTCTCTCTGTTAATCCTCTCTCGATTAAACATAATTATTTTTTAATGTGATATTGCAATCGAAAAAAAAATAAAGGAATAGGTATATGACCAAAAATATATAAACGAATTCGAAATAACAACAAAGAAAACAAAACAAAAAAGTCCCCGTTCTATAAACATAAAAACACGAAGATGTTTATATCAATAAGATGTTAATTACGCAAGCGGCTTTCGTCTAGGAGAGCGCAGCACGGAGCATCAGTTATTACGGCTAATTAAAAGCATTTAATTAGGGTGGCGTCGCCATCGTGGAGGTCACGTTATTCTCATGCCGAGCGTTCGTAAAGCGATTCAAGTTTTCATGATTCCTTCTAAAGTGTATGTAGCCGTCCTCTTCCTTCACTTCTACCTCTTCCCTAACGTTCACGTATGTACGCAATCGCATCTTGTTTGCCCACTTTACTAGCCACCCACGTATCCCTCTCCTCTCTCTCTCTCTCTCGCTCTTTCTCCATGATTTTCCGTAATTTTTTCTTAGTATATAAGTACTTAACGTACGTATCGTATTTATCCTCATCGAATTTTCCATCCTTCTTTTCGTTCATTCTCTTCTTCTTTTTTTCTTTACGTTATTCAAGATTTACATATATGTATAATTAGTCATGAAATACAGTATATTAGTCGAGAAATTCTTTTCCGAATATTTTCGGACATTTTATTCTTAAACATATCTGATAGCCAGTTATTTTTTTTTTTTTCGTCAAAAATTATTAAATTAATTTAGTTATATTTATAAAATTTTCTTTGCTTAATTTATATTTAAAAAATTTGCCATTGTTTCTTTTTTTTGTTACATTAATCCATAGGCGATATATACGGGATTTAATTTGTATTTTAATAGTAATTAAATTGGATAAATTTATTCGTACGACGAATAGTTATGGATCTCTTGAATGTTTCCCGTACTTTTTTTTATAAAGGAACATCTCGTTTTCGAGAAAATTAAACGCTTCCTGACTAAGTTTCAATGAATCTCTTCTCAACTTGAAGAATTCGTCCTTCGTGAATATGCACGTGTCCTTGAAAGGATTTGATAATTTAGGCGAGGCATGAGTTTAAAAGAAAAAAATAAATTCAAGAACTCAATTTTCTTTTCCATATTTTTTCTTTGTTTGTTTTCTTTTTTGTTAAGATCCTATTCCATGAAACGTATAGAAATTCTGCATTGAGCGTAGATGCCCCATGGCATTTTGGCCGTAAGTTATTTCCACTCGAATTCTCTCAAAAAAAGAGATAGTAGGTAGGTATATCTCTACTCTCGCCGTGGTACTATAATATTTAAGTACATTAAATTTTCATCTAACCAATCTTCTACTCGACTCCAACGTGTTGCACTTTAATTCCATCGTATATGTACACATTCGTGCTTTCGATTAAAAAACTCGACGAGAAAAAAGAAAAAAAGAAAAAAGAGAAAAAAGGGAAATCGTAAGTTGAAAACTTATAGAAAGGAGATATAATAGATAATATATAAAGGGCAGAGTGGAAAAGATTTGTAATATCGAATAAAGACTCGAAGAAGAATGACCTTCGTCATTGGGATCCGTCCAAGCAGAAAACGATCAGGTGGAAATTAATAGCGTTGCAGAGGGATTCTAGATAAAAGAAAAAAAGAAAGAAAGAGAGAGAGAGAGAAAGAAAAGGGGGAGAAAAAAAATGTAATTATCGACCTACTCGAAAGCCCAGCCGCCAGAGTAATGGCGCGTTTATGGGTAGAAAAGGATGAGGATGAGGATGAGGATGAGGATGAGGAAGAAGGAGTATGGAGTAGTTTCTCGACCAGGCAGATGCTTCTTTTGTGTGTAGGGGTGCCTCTCGAGATACAAGGGTTCGACATTAGCAAGAGTCACGTGGTATCGAGGGGTCCAACGTGAAAGGCAAAGAGAGGGTAAACGTCTCCGAATTTCGGCAAACTCGTGCCTTGCCTAAATTATCAAATCCTCTCAAGGACGCGCGTATATTCTCGAAGGACGAATTCTTCAAGTCCAGAAGAGATTCATTGAAACTTGGTCCGGAAGCATTTAATTTTCTCGAGGAAACGTTTCTTTTCTAAGAGACATAATCATTATGTAAATCATTTTGTCTTCGGATTAAAAAAAGGGAAAAGAATCCTAATCGATTACTATCATACGTACGTACGATCCAAGCTTACCTAAATACCAACTCTGTTCTCCCCGAAACCGCTCATTTGTTATTACATAAAGGCAACGCAAGATGTCGATAGAGAAAAATACAGATATCTATTGTGAAAAATTCTATAGAATTAAAAATTAACGAGTCATTACGTTGGTCGACGATACGTTGAAATTTCTCCCCGTTTCGAGAACCGAATGCTTTATAAAAGACTCGGGGAGACGCGGTTCATTATTTTCTAAAGAGTTCGATTTCGTATATCCCTCTCTGAATCTCGTTATATCGTAAATTAAGGGAAAAATGTCGAATAAAGAAAGATATACATGTGCACGGTTTATTATTTTCCAATTTCTTTTCGGATATCTTCTCGGATTTTTTGGATCGGTAGACGGTGTAAGCGTTCATCTATTGTACTACGATCAGATTAAAATCGAAGCGCGATTTTGTTAATAATTTTTAATAATATTGTATCATATTATTGTAGGCTATGACAATCGAGCAAATGCAAAAAACGGCAACAGGAATTCGTAATACTTGTATAACGAAGACTGGTGTAAAAGCAGGTGATACGTTAGAACGGTCTATTTGGAAAAAGTCATAAATTAATCATTAGTTTGTACCACTTCGAGTAGGTATATATCTTTAAGTCTATGTTGTGAAAGCTCTTGACGATTCGTATCTGTTAAATGTAGAACTTGTGGACGGAATGAAGACTGGCCAATATCCGGAGGATCACGATCTACAGTGCTATACGCAGTGCGTTATGAAAACAATTCGTACGGTAAAGTGTTTATAATAATTCTCTAAGCGTGATGGTGAGATGATGTTTAATAATATAACATATAACATACATATAGTATAATATAATATAATATATTAATAGTCAAGCATTCTCGACGATCCCTTCGTTCGAATTAACAAAGACAATATTTTTATACAATTTCAAGTTTAAAAATCAAAAAGTGGACGTAGATATGGTGATCAAGCAGGTCGAAATAATGATGCCGATGGAATGGCAAGATCAAATGATAGCTGCGGCAAGAAAGTGTGGAGCGTTGGGTAAGTGTGAAATACAAACTACACAAAAAAATATAGAAATATGCTTATAGAGATTAATTTCAAAAATCTTTATCGAAATAGATCGGTTAAAATTTTCGAAAGATTTTCAATATTGTTGTTACATTTCGCGCAGAACCCTCCGACGACATATGCGTTACGGCCTTCAACTACGTCAAGTGTAATTACAATGAAAATTCTGACAATTTCTTCTTCCCTTAATCGATTTTCGAAAACCAAAGGATCATCGTCAAATGCATCTTGAACGGAGGAAGAAACTCGTTTGATCGATCGTGCGAAAATTCAGCCAAATTATTAACTTCATTTAGATTTACTTAAATAAATAAGATCAAAAAAATAAAGGCAAGACAGTAAAAAAATCAATTATGATACTATCTTCTCTACGAGAAAAGTTTTTGTAACAAATAATAAAATACATTATAAAATTTCATACAAATCCATACTTTCGTCCGACATTCATTAAATTATTACATTGCAAATTGACTTGACAAATAATTGAGCAATTAAAAATGTTATTTTAGTCTATCGTAAATCAATTGCTATTGTAAATTAATAACTTTGTTTAATTTCGTTAAATTATATCTCATTAATTCGAAATAAATGATTTCATGTATTTCCATTTGATATAATTTCGCGAATGCTCCGTAATAATGTCAAATTATATGCAAAGTTACGATTATATAACAATCGGAAAAGAAGAAAAAACGCTCAATGTCGAAGTTTCGAAGATCAACATAGAAAAGTGTGATAGGTATGTGTGTACCTACATACGTATCCATATCGGACTGACACCGAACGTGATCAAATTGTAGGTTAATGAAACAATATAAGTTATTAAATTTGTACCTGCCATATTCAAGAGAAACGAAAATTGTCCGTTCTCCCTCTAATTCGACGTGAGCGTTATAAAAGTGGTTGGATGTTTCGAAAGACGAGTCGTTGCTGGAAAATTGTTCCATTTTTCATATCGTCGGAATAATCAAGAAACGAGAAAGAAGTATCGAGAATCTGTATAACGACAAGAAAATATTGGAACGAGCTATTCGTCGGAAAAAATGAGGGCTACGATTCTTTTAATTTCGTTGTTCGTTGTCCTGGCAAATTTTTATAATGTGGAAAGTGTGAGTTCTTTTATTTAGAAAATAATCCAATTTTCATATTACTCAATCTTTTACATATTAATTTTCATACTAAATTTAGTAAAAAATCGTAACATTTGTATTTTTAAAACCACATTTCTAATTACTTTTAATTTCTTTTCTTTTCTTTTTTATTTTGTTATTTCTTATTTTTACTTGCTCATTTTATTTATTTCGTTTGTTTTTAATTAGAAAAAAATGAATATGGATCAAATAAGGAACGTAGTAAAATCCGCGAGGAAAACTTGCGCGAGTCAAGCTGGTGCTTCAAAAGGTACGTATTCTTATCTTTTATTTTAAATAATAGTCATCCTAAATAGTAAAAACCATACGAAAGGTATTCGAATACGTGGAAAATCAGACGATGCATTTAACTCATATCACTCATCGCAATGTTACTAAATAATGCGCATAAATTCATTTACTGTCGTAACAACTTAAGTATTAACGTATAATATTAACGTATAATATATACGTAGAATATTCCAAGTTCTATCGACGGTATGAGCTCATACTTTTTTATTTTCGAAAAAAAACCAAGCAATTATTGATAATTATCAGTTTATTAATGGAAGTGGATACATCAATCTAAGAAAAATCTTTGCAGAATTATTGGATAATGCTGCACAAAAAGGTGAATTTCCACCCGATCCAAAGCTCCAGTGTTACTTTAAGTGCATAATGGAATTGTCCAAAGCTGTAAGTAATATTTTTCTTTTCATTCGAATTGAATATTTTTGAACAATTAATTTATTTCGTAATTATTTTCGTTGCTGGAAAATGTAAGAAATAATTATTACGAATGTAACAATTATCATAGCATAATTATATTGAAGAAATATACACTCTTCTTGCTTATTATACGAAAGAGAAAAAACTTACTTTTTCACTGCAATAAGAACTATTACTTATGCGAATAGGTTAATTATACTTACGTAATTTGTCTAAAGATGTGGTGTCGATAATATAATTAAAATGTATAATGACGCACATTTAAACGGGAACCGAGTAGTCTTATATCACTATCAATAATAAAAAAAAAAAGATCGAACTGAAAAATATTCAATGGAATTGAAGCATCGTAAATTTTCAGATGAAAAACGACCAATTACGGCCAGAAGTAATGAAAACACAAGCCGAATTGATGTTAACCGATGATTTAAGCGAACGTATCAAAGAAACGATCGACAAATGTTATCCGAGTAGTAAGAAAGATTTTTTATTCTCTCTAATGATAAATAGACAATTTATTTTACGATTCATTTGATTAAATCTTTCTATCAATTTTACAGTAACCAGCAGCGATGCGTGCGAAGCCTCATGGCAATTCGCCAAATGTTATTACGAAACAGATAGTTCGGTAAATTTTTAATTAACACTATGTCACGTTAATAATTTTCATTTTTTATACATCTTCTTACATCCTTAAATTGTTGTATCATTGTTGTAATTTTATAATCGAAATTATTATTATCGAAAGTTATTCCGAATATCGCACGATCGATTTGTTTTGCTTTAGAAAAACAAGAACAAAAAATCGATTCAATTGATACACTAGTATCAAACGAGTGACCTCGAACGGAACGTGATTTATTTAATGCTAATCACCTCGTTTTTCAATGCATAATTATGAAGTCAAATAATTGATCTATGTTCTTTTCTAATTATAGATTTATTTTATCCCATGAAGAAAATATCCTCAACGTATTCACGAACAAATTCAAGACTTATCTCGGGGAGATGGCAAAGAACACGGTTTAAGAGAACTTCAGATGCGATTTGTAAAAATTCGAAAACTAAACGACATTGTAGAAGAGTTTAGATTTTAGTTTTTATTATTATTGTCGCCAGCCATATTCTATAAAAGAATTGGAATAGTATGTATCTAAATTTGTTTTATCTCGTCGTGAAGACGCAAAAACGATAAATCTCCATTCATATAATAAAGTCTCCAAATAATTTATGCGGTATGTTCTTTTTTTTTGTCATACTCTTATAGAAAATTAGATCTTTGTAAAATTAATAAATGTAACATATGAAATATAAATATATGAAATAATCGATGAACATTATTTAGATTGTGCATCGAGTTGCTTATGAATCTTTATCATGATGCAAATAAAATACGACTTCCTGTTTATAACTATTCTCGTACATGTATATCTTCCTGTGGTAAAAATACGTAGATTCAGGAAATGTATTATTCTTATGTTTCATAATAATAATGAATTAAATCATCTTGGAAAAAAAAGAAGTTAAAATGTTAAAGTGACATATCTACGAGCAATAGAACGCATTTCTGTATCATTATGTATAATAAAATTTTATCGTAATAAAGTTTCTCAAACTGTTTGTGTTGAGCAAAAAAAATATAAATGTGGTGTATGTGTGTGCATGTGTGTGGAAATCACGTTATTAATAACTAACATAATGAAACAACAATGTTTGTATTATTTGTTTCTTCTATTACATGATTCAACAAATCGATTTTTTTAAATTAATTTTAGGCTATAGATACTTATAAACGTGCTGTTCAAGAAAAATAAAAAACTATGAATCAAGCTAGTATTTACATAAATAAATAAAACATCCTTTTCATAATATAAATCAATGCTAATATTTCATGCCGATTATATTAAAGTATATATATTTTTAAACAATTTTTGAAAATCGAGATATAAGAATTTTCGTCGGCAATTATGTAAATTTCGTAAACAAGAAATGCATAAAGTAAAAAGCGCACGTGCATATATACATAAATATTATGCAATATCGACTTTCATATATATGACATCATTTTCATTTGCATATAATATTGGAATACTCTTTTGAAATCCCGAATATATATATATATAAAGATCTCGTTTATCGTGTAGTTCTCTGACTCTGAATGAAGTTTTTTTGATTACTTATATAAATGAACATTATCGTTTCTTATGTAAGCCAAGCAAGTCAATTAAATTATTCTGTTTTCTTGTTTACCGAGTCCAGATACCTTGGAGCCCCTATATTAACACACGAGACGTGTAAAGCAGTTATATATAAATATCGTCAGAGATCTACAGTCGGTAGTATTTCAACGATTGCCGATAGACTCGGTATACAGTGTATCGATAGTGAATTTACCGTACGATTATTGATTTTTTTCATATCGAACAATTTGAAATTTCAAAAGGAATAAAATGAAGTCGTTCATCGTACTCGGTTTCATCCTTGTTCTTGCTGTAAGCAACATTTTCAATGTCATTGTAATATTTGTATCCCCTCCCCCCCCCCTCTCTCTCTCTCCTTTCTAATTTGCATATTTTAATACTCCAATTCGGACTTGCTTATCGTGTAAAAAATATCTAACCAAGTGACGCGAAAAACATTAACTGTTTCATATTTTTAACAATTCCAAGAAACAATACCGAACAATTTCACGTAAAACGGATAAAAGGAGCTATAAAATTTATTTTACATTTAAACGAAAAAAAAAAGAAAAGAGAAGGATTACATAAAAACTCTTTTTAACGTTTTTAAATCTATCCTTTCAGATTGTAACTTCAGCGGAATCCAACTATGGATTCAATAAATATATTCATGCATTACCGCCGAATGTAATGGAAAAATGTTTGACGGAATCCCATCTCGAAGCTGGTAAATAAAATAATAACTTCGATATTTATTTCGAATATCATATCAAAAATGTATGTCTACTACTCGTTTCATTAAATTTCAATTAATTCCATCTTGAATGAATTTTTATTAGACAAGGACAAGTTGCTCACCGATGAAACAACTGTAGATCCCGAAAAATTCAGCTGCTTTATAGCTTGTACCCTTAAGGAAAGCGGTGTAGTAAGTTTATAAAATACAAATTATCGTAAAATTTCTCGCCTATGAACACAAATTTTTATATATCTAATCGTTAAAGTACTCTTGTAATACAAAACATTTTCTTTTCTTTTCTTTTTTAGATGGTCAACGGAGAAATTAAATTTGATGTATTATCAGAAATAATGCAGAAATTGTTTTCCAAAAAAGAAGAAAGAGTTTCTGAGAGATTGGAGATAGTACAAAATTGCCTTCCAGAAGGTAAATTAATGAGAAAAAAAAACACAAATAACTTCGGTAATTACATGTTATCCACTTGCTCATCGATCTCTGTTTTTTCGAAAATTTCTTTAGGGACTGGATCGACTGATTGTGAGAAGATAGGGCACATTATCAAGTGTGTTCAAATCAAGTTAAAAGAAAAAAACCTTTGAAAAATAAGAACACTGAAAGGATCCATTTCAGCTGTGACATCGATAAAAACTATACCTCTTGCCAGCATGCCATGTTTTTTCCACGTAATATCCTTGAATTAATATGTCAATATCTTTTTTATAATCCCCAATGACATACTAACCATTCTTTACTAATTATATATAATACATTTCGATTTAAATAAAAAGTTGTCAAACCATTTTTTTATTCCCATCTGTCGAATCAAATACAAAGCGATATTATCTCAAGGGAGAAAGAGAGGAAGAGTAAGAGAGGGATGATCGTCGAAAGTCCGACAAGAGCATATGAATAAACAAAGAGACCCTAATGTTTTCTGAATTATTAAGGTACATTCGGATGATAGGCGAACTTCATCGAAACATATAAAAGATATAGTTTAACGCGCACCTGGTATAACGTGGTATAAATGTGTAGTTGTATGGCAACGGTGCGAGATATGCCTTCGTACACGTTCACATTAAACGACAGAGATGGGGAAGACACTATAACGTAAGCGGCTCACGTATGAGACGATGTAATGTCGCGTATAGTGGATACTTACTTCCAATCTGCTGTACAATAAAGTTACAAACTGTTGTGCGACCGTATCTTAAGCGCATAGGAGAGGAAGCTACTTTTGCAAATGGCCAGCTTTACTGTACGATTATATTTTTGATCTTTCCAAATGGCTTTATTCAAAACAGAGAAAAAGAGAGAAGAAAAAAGAGAAAGAGAGCAAAGAATAGATAACAAAATTATTCTAATGAAACTTTCAATATATAATGCATCATATACAGGGTGTTTCTATATATATATACATATATATATATATATATATATATAATAGTATAATGTTATTTATGTTATAGGCAACCATCTTTAGCTGAACACCCTTTATAATAGCTGTAGAAATTATTTGTACACTGATCAATTGGAAATAAGACTTCGTGAAATTGTAGTTTATTAACGAATTTTTTTATAAACAACGATACATATTAGATTTTCGCTAATCTCTGGAGTGGATATAATTCAAAAAAAATTAGTTGGAGTGGATATAATCCAAACCAATTTATAAAAGTAGCAAGAAAAAAAAATCAGCTGAAATATGAGAGCAGTAAGTATCTATACAGTTTATATTTCGAGCTATTTACAAGAGAATTTATAATGTGAACGCGTTACATGATTGCTTCCTATTTATGATTGATCTGGTCAGTCTGTTTCGAAACGTTATTACTATCAACAGAGTTCAAAACTTTGTATTATTAAAACTTATTATTGTAAAATGAGACGGAAACGTACGAAAACTACGATAGAAGAAAGAAAAACTATTATTAACTTACACAACCAGTTTATAAGAAATTTCGTGGATTATAAATAGGCCTCGATGTACAATACAAAATATAATTTATAGATACGGATTAAGAAAGTGGCTACAATATAATTCGATAAGTAGACGTTCTTGGAAAATTAATCAGTATACTGGATGAGTTGTTATTAGAATGATGGAGCAAAATCCAAAAATAAATGCTATAAAAATAGTTGAATTAAATATTGATGTATCTGTTAGCACAATGCGTAACTTCATACAAAGGCATGTAAAAATTATTAATATGTTTTTCTTTGGCGTCTTCTTGTCAAGAATTTTTTCTTCGTCTCTCAACAAACGACAACCGTATCTCTAATCAAACAACTTTTCTCTCAGAAAAAAATCGATAAAATTAATGAAATGTTAGAAATGTCAATTATAGAATGTTTTTCAGATGATTTCCTCTTAGAGTTATCGAATGCGGTTCATTTGTATCGATATTTCACCCCCCCCCCTCTTGCTTCCTTTCTTCAAATGTTACAATTTCGCATATTTCTAACAAAATTATTTATTTAAGGGATTGTACAGCTACACACACACACAAACCCAGTAGTAAATCAATCATAATAGTAACATACAAAAATGTTTATATCTCAGAAACGGTTGACTTTTCGAAATTTAGTAAACCATGTTTACTAAAAGCTTTTTTACTCAATATAGTTGTTTTCTATGCATTGTGTAAATATAGAATGTTTTTTTGAACTTCCTATATATGTGTGTTCACACACGCACGCACGCATGCACACACACACTTATGTGCACACACACGCACAAACAGAAGAAGTTTTCTCAATTATTTGGAATTAAACTTTAAATTCAATTATTCCACGAACAAAATACAGGTATATATACAAGATATATAGTAGGTATATCGTATAATTGGTTCTTTCCTTTTCATCCATATTTTCGAACATAAAAATAACATTCATAGAATAATAAAATGCGGAAAAATGGTTCTACGAAAAAGAGCGATAACATCTTTATTATCAGATATTACGTTCTACTCCAGCTCCCCCATACATACTACTACTGTTATCGTCGTCGTTATAATTATCGTCATTAGAATAGAATAATTATAACTATTATTACCATATTGGTATAATTATCATTATCGTGTATTGTAATTCTATTGTTGCGTACATTTGTTATTGTTGTTATCGTTGTTGATATTGTTATTAAATTATAATTGTTCCTACATAATTTGAACTGGCTCAAGGTCTATTTCAATTTTTCTCCCTTCCAATTTTCACTTCTAGAAACTTTTGTTAAAATCCTTGATAGATGCAGCCCAATTATCAAGATTAAAACGTCAAAATTATTGAATTATTCATTAAATATATCTGAATTTGTAATAAAAAGTAGTAAAAATTCAGTAAAATATTATATTATTTTTTGCTACAAATTTCGACATTACTTACATACAGGCCAAGCCAATATAATAAGCCAACATACGTAGAAATTACAAATAGTCATATTTAATTTTACAACAAAATTCATAGAAACCTCGTTACTTAGAGGAATCGATCCACCTAACCGTAATATTGCGAATATTAATTCTATATTTACCTCTACGTTGTCTAACGATCGTCTAAGTAGAAAAAATAAAAAAAGATAAACAAAAACATGAGACCCAATGTTAGCAAGTATTTAAAGT
Source organism: Dolichovespula media (assembly GCA_911387685.1). Classification (NCBI taxonomy): domain Eukaryota; kingdom Metazoa; phylum Arthropoda; class Insecta; order Hymenoptera; family Vespidae; genus Dolichovespula; species Dolichovespula media. The sequence continues at coordinate 5,834,507 of OU426864.1, read as the reverse complement.
ATCGATTCGTAAATGTTGGACGTAAATTTCCTCACTTAAATGCTTACACTGATAGTTAAATTATGTTTTAATCATTGAGGAGGAAATTATCAATATCGAAATTTATCGTTAACGTAAAAAAACAAAACAGTTCAACAACAAGTGATATTTTTTTATTTAGTTCATCAAATACATCAGGATTTTCAAAGAAGAAACAATTATATTACGTAAATATAACGTATCTATTATTCTAACATCCGAGAACTTCCTTCGTGTTATACACTAGATAATTACTACTTCGCACCGTTGCTTCCGAGCAAGGATATAAATTCATTGTTCAGAGATTGACAAGCGCAGTCAGCAAAAGGATTTTATCTGTCAACGTTAGTTTTATTTCTATTGTAAAGAAAAAATCCATCAGAAATCGAAGATGCAGGGGCTCAAGATAGTAACTTCCATCTTATTACTCGTCGTAAGTGACAAATTTTTTTTTTTAATGTTTTACTTAAAATTGCAATGATAGAGAAATGCCTTTATATGTATATATTACCTATATATAAATTAATACGTAAGTACCAACTTTTTAATTGGCATATTTCTTATCAACGACACATTATTTCTTCAAATAAACTGTTATACAAAAAATTTCCATTAATAAATAATCAAACTATTTTATATTAGGTTATCTGCACTGCTGAAGATTCGGAAGAGCTTATAAAGGAGCTTAAAAAAATCGAAAAAGATTGTAAGGATGAAATGGGAATAGATAAAGGTAAGAAAAAAATACTTATTATACTTCTTGGAAAGTACGGTCATACAAATATCCTATTTTGTTTATATTACAGATGAAATAAAAAATTTTCGCCATAAGCTTTGCAATGGCGATGAAATAGATAGGAATTTTGGCTGCTATATGTCTTGCTTCTTCCAAAAGGTTGGCGCGGTACGTAAAGTTCTCTGAAAAATACTTTAACTCCATAATACTAAAAAAAAAAAAACTATGCCTAATACTTTCGATTTACATAATGAATAATGATCGATAATTAGCATGCAAATTTTTCTTCGATATCCATTCATAAAATACTATTATGTGTTCTTTCAGATAAAAGATAACGAATTCCAAATAGACGATATGAAATCAGCAATATTACCTTTCATAAAAGATGAAGAAGCAAAGGAGGAACTAGGAGACAAACTTGACACTTGCAAGAACGAAAGTACATTGATCGTTTTTATAAATACGATTTTAATTATACCATAAGAAAATTGAACTATTCCATTATTCTTGTATAAATCTCTTTACGACTCGATAATTGGCCTTATTATTCATACATATTCGTATATATGCTGTTTCTTAATTAGATATTTATTAACTCATATCTCATTTATTACAGTCTCTGATATAACGGATGAATGCGACAAGACAATTGCATTTTCAAAATGTCTGGCAGCCAATTCGAAAATGTGCAAGAATATGGAAGAATAAAGGATGATCATCAATTATTTTTCCCGTCGATAAGTACACAATTCATAAAATAAAAACGATGTAAAGCGTATAAATTGTAACATAATCCAAAAGTAACAGAATAAAGTAGCAATAACTATTTTTATGTTCTTCGATCATTCTTCGAACGAATTTGCTCGTTGTTATATTCTGTATCGATTATCGAGAAGAAAAAAAAGAAAATAATAACAATAATAAATTAATTAAGATAGGTATTACGCCATTCTTTCAAAGCACCCATCTATCTCTCATTTTCATCGTCGGTTATCGAAACGACAGTGGGACTTGGCTGTATTAACAGGAACAACTTTCCGATTTCATTTATGTTATAATAGCTTACTTGTCTCGCATTGATGGTTTCTGAAATCAGTTTATCTTCCAGTGAGTCATACCCGTTCAGACCTCGGTTCGCCTCGCTCCAAGTGACGGATAACTTTGTTACTATAATTCAATCGAGTTGTCTGCCTCTATAAAGGCTTCCAACCATATATGCCACGTTGCGAGCATACCCGACATATCGAGCTATACACCTTTAGATATACCAAGATCGCGTGTAAAATAAAAAAAGAAATGGAAGACCTTAGATTCAATTGTATTCGTATTTCAGCTATCCGATTGAACTTCAATAGTAATGGAAAAAGTATATGGCCGCTATTTATTTTGAAACATTTTCTATCAATCAACACTTTATCTCAATCTCAGTATTTTAAATAAACAATCAGTATTTATAATATAAGTAAAGAGTACTACATTGATTAATACAAAAACTGTCAATATTTTAGTTAAAATATTTGCAAATATAATAATTTAGCGATACTTTAAATAGTCGGTCAGTATTTGTACTAAAACCATATGCGATCCAAACAATTAATTATTTATACTGACTACTTATCTTAAATATTTATATTTTATTATGAATACTAACCAAAAAATATTAATATTTTAAAGTAAATAAATAGTAGTAAAAGTATATCAGTACGTTAAATATCTGTTAGATTAAATATTAAATATTAGGCGTTAAATAAGAAAGACATGAAAAGTGGTATAGAAATAACATAAGAAAAATAATTCCTAATAATAGGAAATATAAAGTTTAAAAATCGGAGTATATCTCGGAGGATATTGAAAGCCGTATTTCATTCGGACAAATGGTTTGTAACGAAAGAAACGCGAGTATTACGGTCCAATATGGATCCAAAGAGGAAATACGCGCTTTCTATCGATCGAATCGACGAAGTCCAGGCATGGTTAATATAACCCGCGATTATAGATATCCATCTAGATAGAATCGAGACTGAGTTTGCTAGGGTATCCCATGGGGTAACGTCACGTGGTGGTAACGCAAGGGCGCCGACCACAATGGAATTCCGGAATTCTACGTGAAATTAGCATCGCTCGAATTCCAGCACGGGCTTTCTAAGTTATGGGACGCGAGCCGAACGAGAAAGAACCTTCATCCTATCTCTGTGTGGTGCGCATGTAGCGAGAAAATATGCGTTCCAACTCCCCCCCCCCTCTATCTCTTCCTCCCACCCATCTCTTCTTACCTTCTTTATCTATAAATGGTCGATCGGTAATCTCATTGCAACTGACAATACACAATTTTTGATACTCATAACATATCCTTCACGTGCGGGATAATTAATGCGATTTCATGAGTAATTACCGTGAAATCCGCGTCGTTCGCAAGCTTAAAATTATAAGACCTTTATCGTCTTAAGTAGGTACATCGATCCGACCGAATGAAAAATGATTCACTATCGAGTACCTACTTATTTATCTCTATCGAAGATGAAAATAATTGTTGCACGTCGATCCAAAAAGGATATAAAATGTACCATCACTTATGGAATTGACAATCTTTATGCGAGGCACTTTACGAAGTTCATCGATATATAATTAATTTAAAAGGTAACTCGATCGAATGGAAAATCAATAAAAAAAAAAACTTGGGAAGGTTTATAAACTTTTTACTATCTCCTATCCTCATAAACAAATTTTTCAAAGAACGTAATGATAAGTTTACGAGTTTCTAATGGATTAAAAAGGAAAAAAAATATAAAAAATCAAAAGAGAGAGAGAGAGAGAGAAAGAGAGAGAGAGAGAGAGAGAGAGAGAGAGAGTCGCAAATTTCCGATCTAACTGCGTAGCCACGTTGTATGTATGTATCGTAGTACATACGTATGTATGTACTTACGTACACGGTGGTCCGATACTTTCGAAGCTACGGGGAAATACGGTGGCGAACATAAACGCATTCGGGCAATTTATTGAGCATGTTACACGAGAGCCCGTGTTACAAGTACGCGTTTTTCGTGATATATGTGCACCGAGCCAACTTGTAACGACGACCACTTTTGCGTCTGTGTTGGGAATGTACCACAAGCATATACAAGGTGTATCTAAAATTTCGAACCAAAACCAAAGTTCATTTAGATACTTAATTTTAAACAAATTAAACATTGTGCATATATATATATATATATATATATATATATATATATATCATCTTTATGTTTATAAAAGGCAGATATTATATCTAATTACGGTCATAAAAATACATACTCGTTAGAAATATTAATTCATGAGATAAAATTGTACATTTTTCGAGTAGCACCGTTTATACGGAAAAGTCGTGAATAACGTCGTAGTACAATGAGAAAGGTGCATTCTGCACATATACGATACGGAGGAACGAGAACAACAGGAAATAATACAGGACTCGAAGTTAGGTGCCGAAAACGACAGCTAATAAACCTAACTCCCATAAAGACGGCATATCCCATGGACCTGGGGATCATTTTCCAAAACTCTTCTCCTGCTCATACTACTTCCTGGAGCCACTTCGAGCACGAAAATTTTCGACCATAATAATTTGCCGGCGGTACGATTACGAGCGATAGTAAAATTAAGGGGACAATTCGTGGACCCTTTCCGTGCAATCTCTCTCTCTCTCTCTCTCTCTCTCTCTCTCTCTCTCTCTCTCTCTCTCTCTCTCTCTCTCTCTCTCTCTCTCTCTCTTTCTCTCACCCTCTACCCCCCCCCTCTCTCTAGTAAACTTCCACGATGAAAATTTGGCTGCAAAAGCCAACCACCAACTGACGATCTATGTACTCTTCAGACACACACGCGCTCACGCGCACGCGTGTGTGTGTGTGTGTGTAAATATAAAATGTATACATATATCGATCTGTAGTTTGTTTACTTTCCCAGCTTTCCTCACGATGAATGACCTTTTATAAGCGTCATAAGCCCTTTCGCAATTTTGACCAGTACGCCTAACTAACGCGCTTTTTCCATTCAATCTAAAACAATGAATTTAATACAAAGCCATAAACGAGATCAGTATTAAAATATAATTGCTTGAAGATTATCATTGAGAAATTGTGTCAAAAGAGGGTAGTATGTCAGAGAAGTACTTGCTTACGTAGTAAGTACTTACATAGTTAGTACTTACTATCGTAGGTATGAGGGAGGAGTTTATGAAATACGGCCGTTTTCAGCAGCCTATTATGAAGTCTATGAAGCTTTGAAAGAAAATACAAACAAAAAAGCCGTTTGGATGGCATAATTGATGATCTAAAAGGATCCTTTGATCACGTAAAGACAAAGAATGATGCAAAGAAAAACAAAATATAAAATAAAATAAAAAGTAAAGTAAAATTAAAATAAAATAAAATAAAAACGAGGCGTCTGATTTACGATAGAAATATAACAAAAAAGGAAGATAATTTTGATAATAGTTTGTGTCTCACAATCTTGGAAGAGTTACGTCGAAGGAGGTATAGCTACGGGAGGTTCATGCCCTCCCCGTGTCTCTCTGAATCGATTTTAGGCGCGTGGACCACCATAGGCGTGTATCCCGTGTGCAAGGGCTTCGTAGTCGAGAGGAAACCTGTCCTTGTCTAATCTCGTGCAAGCAATGTCCGCCTTTATGCGTTTCCCTCTCCTTCCCATCGTTCTATTCGGACCTACATATGTGCCTCTACGTGTGCCCTCAACACGCAACCTATGTTTGGCCCTTTCCTTGCTTTGAAGTCGCGAGGAAAAAGAACTCTGACACGTTGCCCTCACATTTTTTATGCTAACAATAAAACTGAATTCACCGAAGGACATCACCGAACGTATGGATATGTATACATTTACGTACACCCATTCGTGTCTATATATTGTATACACATATCTTGACTCTGTGATTTCCCTTATTCTATTTTTTATCAGACCTTCCGAATATGAAATATCTCTGATCTGAGAGTTTCCAAAGAAAATCTAAAGGAAAAAGAACTTTTGTACAGAAGAGTTTTCTAACATCTCGTATGTTGAGAATGTATTACATAAATCGTTAAGTCTATCTGTAATCTTTTATCTCCTTTTCTTTTTTTTTCTTTACTATCTTTTAAAATAAAGAGTATAAAAAAGCATTCATCGTTTTATGTTCTGCAACCGACTTTGTTTGTGAAAGTGATTACAAGACCTTTAAAGACTGACGCGCATAACAAATTGGTAATAAGATAACGTATATTTTCCCTACGAAACGATTCGAAATGCCTTTCTTTTCTTCAGTGAACGCGAGAAAGTCGTTCTATTTCTCGAAGAAAATAAGGGGATCAACGTACTTGCGAGTTTAACTACGATAAGCTATCATGTATCGAACAGATAAGTAAGCTTCTGAATCATTGTCGCGTAGTTCTATTACACATCGATGAATATCGATAATATACTTATCAAATGAATCGGCCAATCGAAGTGAACACATTAAGGAGGCCCGGCGTACTTTATAAAACAAGTCTTCCCTCACTCCATTTAGAAGATAGTAATCTGATCCCCTATTTAAAGATCGTGATCTGATCAGTACTTGCATGAAGGAATTTACTTCGTTAATGGGATCGCGAAGAAGCAATCAAAGGAGATGCTATATACTTAAGGATGTACTATATCTAAGTAAAATTTTATTTTAATTCAAAATAAATTGTACACCCACGCACACACACACATATACGTTCGTCGATCGAAAATATCTCATCGAATAATAGGTTAATTCTGACCATATTAACTTATATTAAATCTATGTCTGTATTATACATAAATAAATATTTTGTTCTAATTAGAAATAAATTTCACACAGACATACATACGAACGCACGCGCGCATGCATGTATCAAATGTTGCAAAAAACGAAACAACAAGTGAATTAGTACGACGGTGTTAGAAAAACCTCCGTCGCTGAAGAAAATAAAAGCGCAAAACATTTTTAAGGACATAAACTATCTCCGAAGGTGAGAACGAAGCAAAAGTTCGTTAGCTAAAAAGAGATATGGTTGCGATGGTGGTTGTTGAGTAGTACAGGAGTATCAAACAACGCATTTATGGTGTGGCATTTATGGACGATAAAAATTTGGCCGGAGGGTGGAGATCGACAACGAGTTTTTCCCTTACAACCACCCCCCTCAAACCTCTCCCCCTACTCGGCTACGTCCAAGCTCGTTTTCATCCCCGAAAAATAGGCAATACTCTTTCTCTGATCCATGGTGTTTCACATGCTCGAACTCGTGCCTTCGAAATGGTGCTTAAAGCCGCGGGCCATACATCGGCCGGCCACTTACTTTTATTAACGCGCTTTATCGTTTTACGAAACCCCACCATTACACGAGTAGTCGTATGGTGCTTTTCTAACTCGTTTTTTCCTCGTACGCAGTCGTTAACGAAACAATCTCTCTCTCTCTCTTTCTCTCTCTCTCTCTCTCTCTCTCTCTCTCTCTCTCTCTCTCTCTCTCTCTCTCTCTCTCTCTCTCTCTCTCTCTCTCTCTCTCTCTCTCTCTCTCTCTCTCTCTCTCTCTCTCTCTCTCTCTCTCTCTCTCTCTCTCTCTCTCTCTCTCTGTCTCTCTCTGTTTTTACGAATACCCACGCACTCCCTTCATCTTTTTTTCCCCTGTTGAGGCATTTAAAACTCCAAATCAATATAAATGTCGTTAAGAATTGGGTGAATATAAGTCTATATAAAACTAAAAAAAAAAACAAAAAATTCATTCCTCCCACCCTCATCACAAAAAAGGAATAAGACTCAAGAGTTATCGATCGAAGGATTAATCGAAAGTTTCGATTCTCGTATCTCTCTTCTTTACGACCTTAATTCAGAGTTATATGTCTGGGAGATAATCTCAAAGATGGATAAAAGTTAATTCAGGAAAGAAATATTGGCAATCTTTCCTGCGTATATATAATACATTATTGAGGTTATCCGAGTACGTTTCAACGGTGTTATTATAGATAAATTTAGTTTTTGGCTCGATAACGTCGTTCGATGTTTCTTTACTTAACACCATATTGCAAAAAAAAGAAAGAAGAGAAAAGAAAAAAATTGAACGTAATTTTGAATGGTAATAGATATATATTTACCTTACTTCACGTCATTAGAATGTATTATTTACGTTCACAATTTCGCACGGAATCATGATTTAATTATTATTGTCACGACGAACTTTGCCGGTAATTTTTCATCATACGAGAAATACTATCATGCAACAACGATACTTTTGTAACGCGTGTACGTAGGTATAAGCTTATCTCGAAACTCAGTTACAACGTTGGCGATAAGAAAAGCACTTTCGTGCAACGGCTTAAGCAAGTATCAACGGCATGGATAGCCAGGATAAAAGTTATCTTATCCAGGTCTATGCCTACTGGTGTTGATTTTCTGCATCCTCCTATGATTTTCTCTTTGGTAACGTAGTAGAGACCTCTCTTCGAATAAATTCCAACAACTAAACTCAACGATCACTCAACTCGCACTTCTCTATTTATATTCTAAATACGATACCGATATAGAAAACCAGTAAAGATAAAGAAAATAACGTTGCGCACGTTTTTTTTTTCTATCTATACTCACGAGTATCACGTCAATACAAAAAGCAAAATAAAATAATCCATTAATTACACATTGTTGACTGAGTATATTCGTAATTCAATTAAAATGGTATTAAAAAATCTTTATAAAAAAAATATCCAAAATACAAATAGGTAAATAAATAATTACAAAATTAATAGAACATTATTAAACAAAATAATGACGATACTATAATGATAGCTCGGATAATATTTTTATATTAACGACTGTATAATTGATGTATGTACAAAAACAGGAATTTACATATAACGGATCAACAATATGTTAATTAAAACTTCTTCCTTCGATATCGAACGTAGTAGACACGGCGATAGGTGCAAGTCGACTGATTTATGGAAGAGAACTATTCGTTTCCTCGTCCGATCCCATTGGCCGAATCTGATCATACAAATAACATGGTTCTCGGTTATGCAAAGTGTGTGCCCACAATAACCTGCCTAACGTATCTCTTTCCAAAGGCGATGGTCGTCGTCCTCGTCAAACTGACCAAATGCGTGAAATCCGCGTAGGTTCGACATTTTTATAACGCCAACGCGGGAAAACTAGTTCCGTCTCTAACTCGAATCGATACTACGATATAAGTGTGTGTATATATACGTATTTCTATATTTTTATATTTGTTATGTATATGTATATTTATATGTGTATGATGTACGAGTTGGCCGTTCACTTGTCCAACGATATTCAGTTCATAATATTAATTGCTCTTTCAAAAGCAACCCCTTTCGTCGGGGTTCGTTCGATGTATTATACTGTACTTGCTGCAAGAGGGAGAGAAAAATTCAATTGAAGCAGTAAACAATGCGTGGACTAATCGTATAAACGAAGGTCACCTTGATTTACTTCGATCTTTTTTCATGTCGTTTTTTTTGTTTTTTCTTTTTTATCAATTACTGTATACTCTTCTTTTAATTTTTTTCTGAAACAAACTTCTATACCACGTGACACAAAGAATTTTTCAACGAGCTTAAATGGTAATCGTGTCTCGCTTCGAACGAATATTACTCTATCATTTTTGTTTGTCATTGAAATAATTAATAATAATTACTAATAATAATAATAATAATAATAATATTATTATTAATAATAATAATGATAATAATAATAACAATAATAATAATAATATATTCAAAATTAATTTTGTGAGATTACGAACATCGTTTCTCTATCCTGTTATTCATCTTATCATGAGTTTGAGAATCGATCCTTTGGTAGAAATTTCATACCATGGTAATCACCATAAAAATAATTAAAGGAAGAAAGAAAAAGCAAAACAGAATTTTCTCGAAATGGTCGATTCGATGAAGAGGTCTGATGCAGTTATGGGTTAGGTTAACGAGGTAAACGTTTCTCGAAGAAAACGTGACCCGTCAACACCTGACACGCGAGTACCTGTCGGTTTCTTGTACCTTCTAGTTCACCTTTAAGCGAACTCGACGCAAAATAAACGCTTAGTAAACTCGACGAAGGTCGAACAAGCCGCGCGTGGCCGTTTGTCACACCGTTTAACTCATGTCTCTTCGAACTTCTGCTCCAACAAAGAGAATCTTTGTCCCCTACTGCTCACGGACACGAATAAGAACGTGCTCTCGATCGGAATTGACCAAACGAATAATTTTCTCGCTAATACTATTTGAAACTTTATCAGCAACCTCTATGTGAACTAAACATCCTCTCAAGAAATCTCCTTTAAGAATAGAGTGGATTGTAAATATGTGATTGAAAAAAAAGAAAATAAACAAATAAATAAGAAGAAAAAAATCTCTTTTGACCTACTCTTCAAATTTATTTCAAATAATTAACGCGCGCGCGTGTACCTAATATAGAACTATTTTTTTGTGAGATTATTTTTCATGTGCGTGTAACTAATATAGAACTATTTTTTAAAAATATAACATTCATAGAAACATTGAAATTTAATTTCCATACTCAAACGTAACCGGCTATTAATTGATACGTTTTTACATATATAGTATGTACTTCCTTTTTTATCTAAATAAATTGAAATTGGACTGAAGGATTAGCGACTTATAGTTCCTTGTTCACATTGATTTTTAAATTTCTATCGAGGGAGTCTATTTGAGATTTATATTCAATTTTTAAATTGTACTATTTCACTTGCTAAAGGAAAAGACCTTTTTATCTTTGTATTTTATAACTATATATTTTCTCTGATTATAATTGTGACATTTCACCCATGACTCGTTATAGCTATTATCTCTTTTATTCTCTTTTATGCACTAAAGGAAAAAATGTTATTATAGTTATTTATTTATGTCTTCTATAACCATACATTTTCTCTTTCTCTTTTAAAAAAGCCATTTTGTATTATAATACAAGTATCTCATAGATCTTAGTAATTTTACTTTTGTGGTAGATAAAGTACTATAAATTACAGATTTCTTTATTATTGCAGTAAATTAATTTCTTAGATTAGCACAGCTCTTCGGTATTACTACAGGAAAAAATACTGTTTTTTAATAGAAATACAAATGCTCTTTTTCCATAAATCTGAAAAGTAAAAAAAATTACATTGCAATCTTTATTTATTTTTTATTATCAAACGCAAACAACTTATAATCATTTTAATACTTTAGAAAGTATTAAAAATTATATTAACAAATAAAAAACTATAAAATGAAACAAAAATGGAAGGAACAAAATAATCAATATTTTAAATCATTTTCTTCTCCACTTGACTTATGCTTCGATCTTCTTTACTTCTAAATAAGTTATTTTCATATTACTGCAATTCTAAACTATCCAAATATTTCATGAAATCTTTATAATTTTCTAATTTTTCTGGTAAAAAAATAGATATGTACCCATACGTCCCGTTTAGGGTAATACGTCCAAATTTAAATTCAAACCATCACATGTCTCTATTTTTGCCCCAAAAATGGAACATCAATCAATGTGATTTTGTACTAAATTATAATACAATAGAAGAATACTTTTACATTTAGAAATAATTTAACAAAAATAGGCACTTGTTAAAAAAATAATATTTCCTTTTTTCCCCAGACAATTCCTCAATTGCAATACATATTTTACTCGCAAGACTTGTTAAGTCTAACGCATTTTATTTCTCTGTTAAATAGATCAAAGCAATGATATAACGTGTCAAAGGCTGCTGAAGACGAACTCAATGAACGATTTTGATAAAGAAATAAGAGACGAAGCAAGTTATACGCGACTTAATAAAATGTTTCTTGAGAAGTCTACGACTGTGACGAAGATTTCTCATCCTTTTAGTAATTTATAATTAATACTGAAAAGATCTGGAAGGCGGATTCCCAGAATCCCATATGTATTCCTGTTGCTGAGTCACTTCTCAGAAGTCTCGCGTATTGCCGAAGATGGGAGTTTAAATGGAAACGAATGATCGGTATCTCTTCGATATGAAAATCTGAGCAACGAACGTTCCTTCATCTTCTCTTCTCCCCCCCCCCCCCCCTAACTTCCTCACTCTCTCTCTCTCTCTCTGCTGATTGGCTCTAGGTCGGTCAGGTCGCGAGGCTTTCGCCGAAAATAATTTTATGCGTGCAAGGAGCTTTCAAGACCTCAACGACGATAACTTCACCTAATTTCCGAAATAATTCTGACTTTGTCTTACATTGAATTCGTTTCTTCTTTTCTCTTTTTTCTTACTTTTTTTTCTTGGTAAATCAAAATAACATTTAAATTTGAATTATACGGGATAAATATAACTCTTTCCTTGACAATAATAAGTGGTAATTAATTTTAGCAGGTAAACGTTTAAAATAATTCCTATATTTTTCTAAAGTAGATATAAAAAGAAAGAAAGAAAAAAAAAAGAAACGAACGAACAAACACAAAGGAAAGAGAACGTAGAAGACATTGTATTGTATAGAATGGTGAGAGCATGCGGTACTTTTGCTGCCACCTATCTATCACACAGGACAATATTCGATAACGCACGCAATTACATAGTATTAAAAATTGAAATATAAACTTACGATATAAACGTAATTCCCTTAGCACGAACGAAAATGTCAATCAATGATAAATCGATCATGTCAATCTTGACCTCGTTCGATCGATGCTCTTGGCGCATACACATACCTACACACGTATGTACACACTTTCTGTACATTTCATGCAATTCACTCACATTCACTGCAACGTTATTAATCGTTCATTTTCTTCTAAAATTTCTGGAAAAAAAAAAGAAAAGAGAAACATCTCAAATAATTAGCATGGGATCGAAATCGGAACGGCGACGAATCGTTAATTGAGTTCTGTACTACGTGCCTCGTGTCTTCGACTTGTCTGAGATGACAGCATCGGGGTCGGCCATATTAGAAGCTTACAAAATAACCGTTTCAAAATTTTCAACGATTATTTCCAAATGTTTCCTTAGTCGATATGTAACAATCCTATAAAAATAGCAAATTAATCGAGATGATTAGACTGTTCAAAGATTTTTATCGATCGACTAGAACCGTTCAAGAAAGAGATTCATAATCGAGTAAGAAAATCCCGCGATTTTCGAATCGCACGTGTGACAAATGAAAATGGCGCGTGGTATGAGCGCATCGTGACATATACCCCGTATTTCAAAACCTTCGTACAAGGATAATTTCAATTAGCAGGATTAAATAATACGCGTAAATTGTCGTAACGATTTATCCTGAAGTTACGTAGAATAAGGATAAATACAAAATAGGTGAAGATAAAGAATGTAGTACTTGCCGTAGAAAACATCGGTTCTTCCTATGATATAAGGTACATTATACAAGCTCGATTGTGTCGTCAATGATAGGATGACACTACTCGATGACACACGACGGTCATTCAAATATACACGTTCCTTGACGAAAACTCGTACGTTTTACATTATCACGTTAGTGTCGTTGAAAAACATGATACTTGCGTGCCTCAAGGTTGGAAAAAAACGATCGAGAAAGGCGAAAGACCACGACACCTGTTGCACTGACACGCGCGCACACCAAAAAATGTACACGAACTGTGTACCGTGTACTTACCGTGTCCTTTACGGTGATACCTACCCCGATTGACACGCCATCTTATAACATTTCACATACTCTTTATCTACAATGGCGGAATCTTTGATTAAGTTTTCAACATGATCTAATTTGTTTCACATGTATAAATACAGAAATGTAAATAAATACATAAATAAATATTGTTATTGTTTAAACTATGATAAATGTATTATCATATAAAATTTCTTACAATGAACATTACCTTAAAGTTTTCTCAGATGTGACAAGTTAACTATATAATTAAAAATCATTGTTTGAGTAAAAATGTATTTCCTCAAATTACAGATCTATTAATTTTCATCCTTGTTAATTTTTATTTAATTTTATAATATTCTGACTTTTATTTTTAAGACCATAATAAAATAATGTCGGTTGTTAAATTAAAATGTGATACTGTTTTAGAAATTCTTTACTGTTTACTTAACCTTCAAATCTTGTAATTTTTAGCAGAATATGTTAATGCACTGATACTTGGAAATACATTTAAATTAATGCTAATTCAAACTAGTAATGAAATACTACTAAATCTTAATTTTGTATAAAAAAGGATTGATAAATCAATGATATGTATATACTTCTTATTAAATCACTTTCTTGGACGATGCAAGCAAACCCAGTTTTTGGGAGGCCTATGCAATGATTTATTTGACTCTCTATAAGAAATATGCCAAAGTCCATTTTTAACTTGTGGAAAAGGATTATATGATATAGGGTCAATCAAAGCACTTTTCTTTGAATCCACTCGTGTCCAAGTATACTGATGTGAAAATTGCCACCGTATAAATGCTTTTTGTAAATTCACATTTTTGAGTTTATGATAATGTTGTCGCTGTTGATCTAAAGATAAAAATTTCGTTTCAATTCCACTTGCTAAAGCTGCATATAAGATATAGGGATCATCTTCTGTTCTGTAACATTAAAATATCGGTTCGTGATGTAATATATAATATTACAATAAGATTCATAAGCTATCTTATGTAATATAAGTATAACTTACATATTATTAAGATAATAAATTACTACATTATCCAGCTGAAGTAACCATTTCATTGATTTATGATGGTGTTTGCGTGTAATGATCAGAATTTTGTTATATTTTTTAGGAAGTTGTAATATTATGTTATACATCTGAAGATGTAAAAAAATATTATTTATTATTATTTTAGTTTATATATATTCATTCTAAAATTTTTACACTTACCAAAAAATTTTGTTTTATTGAATATGCTATATTAAGACCATCTATCACAATGTCATATGGTTTCGTTTTATCAATAAATTGATTAAATTGATAAAATTCACTTGGAGTGGTCTTTTGAAAAATATCATCACCTATTATTACTTTAGATAACACTGACTTAAATAGTTTATGAAAATTATTCTGTAAAACTAATGGTGATAAATGATTATGACAATAGTCGCATTGCCCACTAAAATGAATAAAAAATTAATTTATCTTATATATTAGGATAAAAATGAACTTCATAATTGAAATGAAAATGAAAATATTAATATATCATACTCAGGTGTAATTTGAACAGGATGTGCCTCCCATCCTAATTTTTGACAAGCATCTATGAAAGTATTAATAATAGACTTGTTTGGTATTATATCATGTTTTCTCCAAAAATGAAACATTCTTTCAATTGCATCATTCAATTCATCATTCTTATGTGTTGTATAATAATTCAAATATTGATTATATATATAATCACGTTGATGCATATCTCGATTATTATACTCTATTCTATCTAGAAATTCAAATCCAATGTTTGGTTTCCCATTTCTAAATGCTGCTAATGCCACAAATGATATTACTTTGAGATTTATATCTTCAATATCATTACATTTAATTAATTCAAATATAGTTTCCCATTTACTAGTCAAACATAAAGCCTGAATACAAGTAAATAGAATCATGGAAGGTATATGATCATATTCCTTTTTTATTACATCGCATATATGTAAAATTTCTTCCTCTTCGAAATTTGATATTTTCTTTGGGTTTGCACTGAGTAGTTCCAGATATTTTATCAGAACAAAATTACTAAGAGGATAATTCTTACTTTTTAAACATCTGAAGTAAACTGAAGCAGTTTCATACTTCTGCTCTAGCATAAATATTTCCAAGATTTTTATATCTACAGCATGTTCAGTTATAGAATGCTTATTAATTATATCATTACGTATATTAAGACATAAATCCTGTGATGGATAGTCAGTGTCTAACAATGGAAATAAAGTTTTTTTTATTCCATCTAATTCTGACGGTACAATTAACCTGTGTATTTTATTTATTTTTGGTTTGATCAGTAAATTTCTCTGGCAGAAGAGAAATCTAATTTGTTTGTGAAGAAATTCCATGAAAAAAATATATATATATCAATGCAATACAGGATTATCAATATTATTAAAAAAATATATATGTATCAATAATTTTATGTTGCACAATATATTGGAAATCAATAATAGTAAAATAATTGTAGCACAAACATCAGGGTTACACTTGGATTTTGAGTTATGTTTGAGTCGCGGATAGAAAATTCCTAAAAAATTTCAACCGTTAAGAAGGGATACCAAACGACAATCATTAAAAATTTCTAAACAAAAATTCTATTGTCACGTCACCGTCATCAACGTGTTTCCCACCAAAAGTAAACTAGGAACTATTTTGGTGAGGAAATGTTGCATCTTCGTCAGCGGCATGTTCCCTATCAAAAAGAATCTAGATTTACTCTAGGTATAGGTATCGCGACGCCATCAACAGCGTGTGTTCCAGCCAAGAGGAACTTAGATTTATTTTAGCGTAATAATAAGGTCTACTGTCGGTAATGTCGATAACTCTTAATACCCAAAATGAATCGGTAAAAGAGAAATCACGAATATTTACTTTCAATATATTAATTATCGATAGGAAAATATTTTATAAAAGTAACGCCAGATTTTAAAGATTCATTTGGCAAAGGCTATAAGGATTAGGACAAAGGGTCCAAGACATCGTTGTCAAGTATGGCCTAACAACGTCCGGTAATAAAGTGAAGAAAATACCTTAGAAAATATGAATTAAGATAAGTATTAAGAATATTCTAGGACTAAGGTATTAGGCTTAGCGAGATTAGGATTAGGACAAAGGGTGCGAGACACCGTTATCTTGGAATTTCTAGAAGAACACTGTCGACCTGAGGGAAAGTCTAGCGAAAACATATAAAAAGGTCCAGCGAAAACCAGAGAGAGAATCTACTACCGTCGCTCCGCCTGTTCAGACGTGTTCTCGGCCAGCTCTAAAATAAAAAGAAAATTTTCTAACTAATAGTAAGGTTCTGTGTTATCAAATAAACTTTGTTACTTTTAAATTTTTGTGTGCGAATTTCAATCACATTCATCCAATTCACGCTTCTATTAACAAACCTAATTGGACGAGGTCCTGCCCACTGTTAAAGGAAATTCTTACACCCTGTTAAGTTCCTAGGTTTTGAAAGAGCTCATTGGTGACAGTGAACCTCCGAAGAAGAATTGGTCAATTTAAGGTATAAAAACGAGTATATCTCACCCTCGCTCCTGTGCTACGAGCCAAAAAAAGAGGAGTTAGCGAGGTTTGAATAAAGGACGCAAGTCTTGACCAAACCGTCTTGACCAAAAGCTACTCAGAGAATACTAGTTTTTTGTTTTGTTTTGTTGCTCTCCTTCATCTGGGACGTAACACTATTCAGTAGAAGAACATTCTTCACTGATAAATTAAAGCTTTAAATTTGAATAAAAATCCATTCCTTAGTTTATCCTCTGTTTTATTCCCTAGAATTTTTAGAACCGTTCCTATGAAAGTAGAAAATGGCGTGAAAAGATCAACTGATCTCACTTAGATAAATTATTTCTTAGGAAATTACTTTTTTAGCTACATTTACAACGTTACAACGGCGAATTTGATCTTTATCACTATAGTTACAAGTTATAGAAGTGAATTATCCTAAAGATTAGAAAAATATTTTGTAAATTTTAAGAGTAAATTTATCAATTATGGAATACATAAATTTGTCATTATATTATCTTTGGATGAGTAAATACAAATTTATACATTTAACATTTTTAGACAATTTTGCAACCTGATTGGCTATCCGTAAGAACCATGTTAGTAGAAATTCACACGTTAATTTTTCAACAACAACTACTTGACTAATGAACGAATCGAGTGACGTGATTGATTGTAACCATACTTTTACGGAAAGTATGTGTAGCTTACATCATTCTAATTATCTGCTTAATTCGATGGGCAATATACATAAGATTTAATTTTAAGCTCAATTTATATATGTAAATATATTACAATTGAAAACTCATTCTACTTTTATTCTTTACTTTATTTTGAAAAATAGAAAACAAGTAGTAGAGTATTGATTCGTGGAAAAATATTGCGAGTACTTATTTAATCATAATAATTACTATAGGAATCATTGATATGAAAAAATTAAATCGAGAAACAAACCAAATGTGATAAAGGAGAATGTAAAGAAGTGAGAAACGTCGAAAAAGAAACTTTCTTTATTGACTGTATCGCGTTGCAATTTTGGGTAGTTTATGGAAGTAACGATCTCATCCTGATGACGCTAACATCGCAGCGGCGCTGCGTTCGATTATTTTCGCTCGAAGTCGGCAACGGTCGACAAAGTTCGCGATGGTCAAGTGTCGGTACCAACGCGCATGATCTTCGAGTTGAACATATCCCTCTTGTCCTTTCAGTATGGCGGAATTCGACGAGTGTTTTGTGTGGTATATTACATAACTACGTAAAAGAATAAGATTGGAAGAAAAGAGCAAAGAGAGAACGGAAAGAAGACGCGAAATAGTGTATTTGAGAAAGAAGGAAAATAAAGTTGAAATCGTGGAAGAAGAGAGAGAAGATAAACGGGATAACAACACGCGGGGAAATTCTTTTTTATTTTTAGGCATCGTCAACTCGAGAACAGTGCCTGTCGCGGACCAAGAGATATGCCGAAGATTGGAGACGTATATCGCTAGTAGTACCGGTGAGGATGCCATTGCAATTGATGTTGAAGAATCGATAGCGAATAGTGATTGTCATAACGTTGACGCGACCATGTCGACGATAAAAACAAGTAATACGACAGGAACGAATCATGTCCTACCAGCTCTTAGTCGTTTCAAGTACGAATATTTCGTCGCCGGTATATCCGGTGGCGTTGTTTCGACACTCACTCTTCATCCATTGGATCTAATCAAAATTAGATTGGCAGGTGAGCATTAATATCCAAAATCTTTTATATACGCAATATTTACGATCATAAATATATATATACACGCACAGAAATATTTATTCATTTATGCAATCGGAAAATGTATTTTTTTATAATATTTGTTTTGTATGTATTATAAATTAATTAGCCGTAAAATTCTTACTTAATTTTAATAATTACATCATTTTGATATTTTCTGGTCATTTACTACTGATAAAAAATTTACTTTTCCATACTTCTTAAAAATATATTTACGAAATAACTATTTATAGAATTTATGTATATTGGCTTTTCTTTTTTCTTTTTCTTTTAATATTATTTTGTTCATATTGGCAGTCTCATTTAAATAGAGGAATGAGTGTATATGTATAGATACCCTATTCTTTGTGATATTATGTCGAAGAATGACGTGTAAATTTTGTTGAAGCTTTCACTTGCTCAATGAACATATGATTTTACTAACAATATCATGCCCACGTTAACGTGACGCAGATTATGAAAATATTTTCTCTCTTATTTCTCGTTATTTTTTTTTTTTTTATGTCAATGTCACTTATTTCTACTTTCATCAGAAAGACACACACGGGCGCGTATATTTCTGTCGTAAAATTCGTTGGCTTATAACCAAAATGCAAGACATTCCAATTATTACGTCAGAAGCACGTGAAAACTAATGACCCGTAGTGTAGTATACCGTTCTCTCGCACGCGTAATAGCGAAAGTAAATTATCGTCCGACGATAGGATTTGCAAATCGTGTTGCGAGATTATTTTCTCGGATTTTATTCTTTTCTCTCGAATCATATATTTCATTGTTCAATTTTTAATCCTTAATTAAGAAAATTATCATACACCGTTTCGTTGAGTAATTATTTAGAAAAAAAAAAAAAAAAATAGAAAAGTAAAAGAAAATAAAATAAACTAAAATGCTAGAAGAAAGAGAAGAATGTTTTGAAGCGAAAATTTTACAAAAAATTTTATTAGGAAACAAAAGATTAAATTGTTATTGGACTCATGTCCCAGGTTTATCGGTCATCGATAACGTTCACGATAACATCGTAGTCGTTCGAATTTTGATGATGAGAACGAGGAAAAGAAAGTTGAAAACATGAGATTAATTTATCGACGTTTGCATTTCGTGGTACTTATTAGGTTATTGTTTAAATGAAAGAGCCTCGATAGCCTTTATCACAACATTAAAGCCGATGTTGTAATACGATTCTGTGCTTTACGATAAACTTCGGTGACACGTGATAATGGAAAATTGATTTATACATTTTTTTCAACTATAGTAGATTATTACAATTACGAAGCTATCTTTCATTGTTTCGGTCGATTGATCTAGGAAACAGACGAAGGTTGGTCATTTATTATTTAGTTAAGGACATATTATCGTTTCGTGGTAAGGAGGAAAAGAGAGATCGAAAATAATTTTGCTTATTTAAGTGGAATGAAAATAGTGTTTTGCTGAAAGACATTTTTTATTTAGATTTGACGAAATTTTGCTCTATCTTTTCTAATTTGTATTAACATCTTTTTTTTTTTTTTTAGTTAACGATGGACGTAGCTCAATACCACAATACACTGGTATAGTATCTGCCTTCAAGCAGATTATGAAAAGCGAAGGAATACGTGGATTCTACAGAGGAGTGACACCGAACGTCTTGGGATCAGGCTGCTCTTGGGGATTGTATTTTTTCTTGTAAGGAATTGTGTCTCTCATTTCTATAATCTTTTTTTTTACTTTACATTCTTTAATCCCTTTACTATTTCAGGAAACTATGATCGTCCTATATATATCGCTTATATATTGAAATAAGAGATTTGATATGATACGATAATATATAAGTGATTTTAAATACATACCTGTTCTCTTATATCACAATTATCATTGCATTAATCCGTTCAGTATAATAATAATAAATTAATTTGCCTTTACTCTTTCTTTACAGTTACAATAACATAAAGACATGGATTCAAGGAGGAAATGCGAAGAAACCATTAGGTCCATCAATGCATATGCTAGCTGCGGCAGATGCAGGAATACTAACTTTGTTGATGACTAATCCAATATGGGTAGTGAAAACACGATTATGTTTACAATATGTTGAAGATAAAAATCTTGCAGAATCAAAGAGATACACAGGAGTGACAGATGCCCTACTAAAGATCTATAGAACCGAAGGCATCAGGGGTTTATATAAGGTATATTTTTTCTTGTCTTTTCTTTATTATATAAACACATTGAAGCAATATTTACTTACTTCTAAGATAGTATGTTGTAATGTGACTTATTTGCATAATCAAATAGAAAGTATCTCAATAATCATATCTAATTATAATTGTTGATGTTTTCATTAAACCAAAAGAATGTCAGTGTTTAATTGTTGGTTACAGGGTTTAGTTCCTGGAATGTTTGGTGTATCGCATGGTGCCATACAGTTTATGACATATGAAGAAATGAAAAATAAATATAATATATATCAAAACGTACCTATTGATACAAAACTGGTAAGTTTTTAAACATAATGTTATTTGATAAACGAATAATTAAAAGTACTGCAAATGTTGCTGGTAGAATATTTCTTGTCGAGTTAGTCTTATATATATATATTTGCACTATATTATAAATCTTGGTATAAAATACGAACAAACCTCTAAAAATAAATTGTTACTTTCAGAATATGTTTGAATATATCCTTTTTGCGGCCGTTTCTAAGGTAATTGCAGCTGCTGTAACATATCCTTATCAGGTATTAAGGGCGCGTTTGCAAGATCATCATCTCGACTACAGAGGAACGTGGCACTGCATCCAGGTGACATGGAGGTCAGAAGGATTTAGGGGTTTTTATAAAGGCTTATCGCCTTATCTTATACATGTTACACCAAATATTTGCGTAATTTTTTTCGCTTACGAAAAACTTTCAGAATAATCTTCCTCGGAAATATCCTATTGATATCAGTGTCCTTTGTAAATGTCTAACTCTATTGCTTAAATGGCGGAAAGATCTATAGTACGAATTTTTTTTAGTTACGAGTGATGAAAAGGATATGATTTCTGATTCATCGAATCGATCGCCTTTCTCATTGATACAGGCAAAAGTAGATTTTTGTCATCGTTTTATTTTATTTTTTCTCCTCTTTTTTTTTATAAATAACAACATTTTTTAATAATTACTTAAAAGAGGATCAGTATTATCGTAATAAATATCTTTGGTTTCTAATGAGTTTTCATACAAATAGTGCACTTTTCTATGTGGATGCTTCTGCCATAGCGCATTAGATTTTAAAAATTATATAAAATATCAGTGGTATTAACGATAATTATCGATTTTTAATATGAATGTATATGAATGTAGGATATTGAAAGAAGTATGACTATAAAAGAAGTTACATATGTTTCATTCTCTGGTCACAAAGAGGAAGAGAAAAGAAAGTATCGAGTGAAATGATATAAAATGTTTTAAGTAATCGCAGATATGAAATGATTAACTAGTTTATTCATGACAAAAACAATTATGTTATACGACAAACTGATTGTTTTCGATTTTAAAAAATGAATTAATAACATAATCTCGTATCATGATGTGTCGTCTGGCCGAGAGCACATAAAGTAATTTAAAAATTTCTTATTTCATTATTTAAGATTATTCTTAAATGCTGTGAGAAATCTGCTAATGTTGTGCAGATAAAGAAAATCGAGATTTAAATCTCAAATTTTGATATTATCATCCTGATTTATTTTTCATTAAGAAGATGGTATTATCAATTGTAGATAGTATGTGCTATTACTATTTCATAATGCTCGTGTATATTGTTAGGTAATTTTAGGTTGTAATTAGAGACACGAGAGTTTGTGAAAGTGTGATGGCATATGCTACGAAACATAGATACAATACACTAATATAGGATTTTATTTATTCATTTATTTTATTTGTGACTTTGAGAGACTGTTATTATTTAGATTGAACATTTAGTCATTTTACATTTGGTTTTCACATTTCCAAAAAAGTATATCTTAAACTTATAAATGTTAAACTCGGACAATCTCCACTTATATGTAACGATGTACTTTAACCAAAGTGACGCTTAAATCTAAATTCTATTATATATTGCAGTTTGTAATTGGTTGGAAGAAGATTTAAGCAGTACACCTTTTATTTTATATGAATGAGATAAGGTGAGACAGAGTGCGAGAAAGAGAGAGAGAGAGAGAGAGAGAGAGAGAGAGAGAGAGAGAGAGAGAGAGAACCCACTTACTTTACTTATTACAATTATCAGTTTATTAAAAAATAAAAAATAAAAAAAAAAAATAGAAAAAAGGAAAAAAATATAATAATATGCTTTTACTTTCAACTAAACTGGTTTTAGTTGAAATTGCTTCAATTACAAAGGGATTAGCAAATGATAGTTCGATTATAATAGTAACAATAACCATTATCTATTTGAAAGAATAAGAACGAGGCATAGAAGCGTATAAAAAATAATGTGAATGATAATCGTAAGAAGAAATGACTATGAACAAAACATTGATTATTTAAACTGTCATTAGCACGGAATAGATACCAAAAGATTATACACATTTTGTTTCGTAATATTTAAATTTAGTTTTTACTATAAATTATCTATACAGAGAGACATTTTCACATTGAATTCTAATTTGCAACTTGTTACGCTGATGATTAAAAATAAGATGATAGTAGCTAAGTAGTAACAAGATATTAAAAGAAAGCATGTATAACTCTTCTCTACTCGTATACTTTCTACTTATCTAATTAAACATTTTTTTTATCTTATTTTCTTTTAATCATATTTGTATAATATCACGCACAAATTGCTACTTTAATTCGTTGATTATAAATTAGAAATTTACTAAAACCTTTCATGTTCATGCTATTTTGAAATTACGAGTAAATACACATAATTTAAAACGCGATAGTTTTGGAATCGAGTTCTCGTTAAATAAAAAAACCAATAGACTTTGATAATATAGAAGAAAGAAGTTAGAAATACAATGCGTCTTAGAGTCTGGTACTCTAAATGTACGAAGGATAGCAATATGATTCAATGTCACACTTTTGTGTACATAATAGGATGAATTTATTTATATCAATTTTCATAGGTTTAAATAAAGTTAAGTTCGTAAAGGATAAATGCACTAAGTCGTGGAGACATCTATTCGTTTTATTTAATATTGTGAAATATTGAATAATATTATTTACAGTGCAAAACATTTTGCTTGGCTTTAAATAATTGGCCATTACACGTAAATACGATCGTTTTTTTTCGTATTAAAGTATGCACACATGTCCCAATTATACGTTAGTACACTTTTTTATTAGAATACATTAAGCAAAGAAATAGATGTTCAACAATGAAAAAAGATAAAGTTACATGTCTTGTGTATTAATGAAATGTGATATGAAAGAAGGATGAACAAACAATTGGTTCAGTAATCTCACAATGCTTCATTTATGCAATATTATTGCTCACGAGGTAGCAGAGGGATATAATAAACGCATTTGTATATTCGTAACCTTTGGTATATTATTTCAAAGTATAGAGAATATATATTGTACGAAGCATTCATTGTCAATGTAAAATAAGATATAGGCCAAAAGTATTGATGGATAGATTCGAAAAATCTGATCCGTTGCGTAGATGTACAATTTCTTTCAGTAAATGTGAATACGTGTTGAGTCGTAATCGATATACATACGTATACGTATTTTTGTTGTATATCTTTATTAAATAAAGTTGGACGTAGGGTTACACATAGAAAATGAACAAGTATAAAAGTGATAGAAAAGGCATTTGCACTTAAAAATATGAGTTTTATTTCCGATACATATAGATTTATGAGGTAAATTTATTAAACCACCAGCAGTACGATTTTTGAATGTTCATTTATAACTTATACAATGATTTGAATGTTTTTTTCTTACCGACAAGATATTAGAAATATAAAAACGAATGTAACATAATTTTGTATTAATGACAACGAATTTCTCGTTTATTATATTCGAACTGATTCTGAATGTCAAGAATCGTACGCGGGTTTAGATTCTGTAACAACAACAAAAAAAAAGAAAGAAAGAAACGAGATAATAAATATCATTGAAAAATTATTATGGACAAGTAAAAAATCATATTGCTGGTGGTTCGTTACAGGTGTGAAGGTTGGCGTGGATTTTACAAGGGTCTTAGTGTCAACCTTATGAGAGTGACCCCAGCAACCGTGATTACCTTTTTGGTCTACGAGAATGTTACCTACTTCCTCAAGCACAACTCACAATATGCAAACATTGGGTCCAGTGGATAGAACAATACCTTCGACAGTATGTAATAATAGTTAGAATTAGAAGAACGTGGCATTTACGTATATTACGAATTATTTTGCGACCTGTGCGTTTCGTTATTTCAAATCTTCAGCGCGTTAAAAATATCAATGCAATCGAAAGAAAGAGAGACGGGAGAGAGATACTATTTCTTTATCAGGGTATAGTTTAGTTTAGTTAAAAAATTGCCGTCTTCGCGATCGTTTCGTTTATATGAAGATGATTATTTTACGAATGATAGTATTACGCAGATAACAGTTTAATTTTTATGTTAATATGTCCTTGCATATTATATTATCATAAAGGAGTTAAAGTTGTGGGAAGTAGAGAAAAGAAGGATATTGGAATTTTTCACTGATAAATCGTTTAATAGGCGAATAATTTAATTAACGTTTCCTGCTATCCCACGTCGTTGTATACAAAAGAGCTCATAATATCCAACAGGCTCTTCTCGCAGTCGTTATAACGTCGATTGCAATTTTCCTCGAATTCTGCTTTAATTATCTCCTCTGGAAGATTTTCCTCTTGCGAACTGGAAGGTCTTTGAAAAGATGCAGCGATGCGATTAAACGGTTTATGTTAAATAAAGATATAGGAACAGATTGAAA
Organism: Dolichovespula media; assembly: GCA_911387685.1. Lineage (NCBI taxonomy): Eukaryota > Metazoa > Arthropoda > Insecta > Hymenoptera > Vespidae > Dolichovespula > Dolichovespula media. The sequence continues at coordinate 5,808,896 of OU426864.1, read as the reverse complement.
ACAAATTAGAAAGTCAATTTACAATTTTAAAGTAACTCACGCAAATAAAATCCGGACGATATCTCCGAGAAGTCCGTTTCCTTTCAACGAGTATTTAGGAATCTCACAAATTGTTTTTAGTAAACAATTTTTTCCCAAATAGCCGCTACTATCGAAAAGAGAAACATAAATAAATCTTTGAAAATTTACATAGTAAATTTAAGTATACGTAGATTGTTTCAAATATAATTATCTCAATAACCGTAGATCTATAATCGTGGAAATTATAGTTTTATAGAAATTAAATAATTATGAAAAATGATTATATTGATCTCTATTCGCTTGTGTATATATATATATATATGTTTGTATATTTACATTAATTTCGTGTATCAAAATCACAATGACAACAATAGGATATAGGAATAGGATTATATTACCTTTCTAGTTTCTTTGTGATTACGTCATAGGCTAATCGTCTATCGAGACTCCGTCTTTTAAAGTGTTCTACTTCGGTGTAATAGCTCGAATTCCAATCGCCTGGTAGACCATAATTTGCCTCGAAGTAAAAGGAAAATAGTATGGACTTGTCGGGGATGTCAATCGGTACGCCGAGAGCAAAAAATATCTGAAAACAGGATCGATCAATTGTATTCGCATTTATAAAAGCATCGTTTAAGATTTTTATGTATAACAATTTTCGAAAAGACGAATTATATAAAATAAAGAAAATCGAAAAAGAAAAGAAACTTATGAAAATACAATTTTACGAAGATGTACAAATTGCACAATTGAATCCGAAATGATTTATCTTTTAATGTTTTTTCCGATGTAATTAATATAATCATACTATACAAATTAAACGATGCTCAAACGATGAAAGCACGGCTCTTTTCATTTTTTGTCGATTAGGTTTAGTCTTATTTTTAGTTTTACTGTTTTTTTAATAGATTAAATGTTGTACTTTAAGCAAGAGACCACGCATCCGAATCGATAGAAAATCGCGCACGGAGGCATCAATTAGAAGCAAACAAGATGTTCTCCAAGTTGAGGCGTATTTGTCGATGGAAAATGAATGATTGATTTACTATACCCCCATGCCGCTACCCTCGGGAAATCCGATGGATCGAATGTGCCTCGATACGCCATGGGTGATATTCTTCACCTTTGACCCTCGTGCCAAGCACATGGAACATAGAAAGAGAATGTGGATGATCCAACGACTTTTGTGATACCATTCCTTTCGTAAGCACATCGTTAGATAATATTCGTTTAATTACGTAGTTTTTCGTTTTTTTTTTATTTTTGTTTTACAAAATCAATTAATAGAACGACGGATGCTTATTTCACTCACTTCATTTTATGTTGTTTTTCATCACAAGAGATGTCCATTCAGAGAGAACGTTACTTTTAATGAGTCTTCGAGTAACGGTTCGGTAACACCGCAAATGAATTAGGAGTTGGCGAATTTGCGTAGAGTCTGTAATTGTCTTGTTAATTGGCTATTTTCTAACGGATCCCCAGGATAATGAAATATTTCGAACTTGGACGTGTTATCGATCGACTATGCTCGGGCAATCGGCGTACCACGAATTCGATGCGAGGCTTCGTATTAAATGACATTCTAATTGACGTATTTAAAATTCGATAGAATTTGCCTGAGTCCCTACGTTATTACTTATTGGAATACTGCTATGAATGTAGAGCTAAAACACGTAATTCTTTTCAATTCAGATAACACTATACGTATGCACTCGTTATCTTCCACGATTTTCATTAACTTATTAGATTCGTCGAAAAGTTCTCTTCGTTTTTTGAATATAAGAAAATAATACACAATTGTTTACTAATTAGCAATGTAATTAGCGATATAATTTACATTAATATTAATAATTTTCGACGTTCCAAGCAGAGGTTAAGTGAGCCGGATTTTTGTAATTATTTTATATTTGTAGCAAGTGAAGGCTGTACTCCGATTTTAATTTGTCGCGATAGTAAAGCATAACTCTCAGCCATTCTCGAGAAAATCGGCTTTAAAAAATGTCAAGTAGTTTATACGGAATAATTGTTAAATTTCTTAATCTTTTATGCAAAATCCTTTCAAAAATTTTATTAACGTTGTAAATGAAAGATATTGATCTATAATTTGTATCTCTGGATTTTTCACTACCTTTATATATTGAAGTCATTTTTTTCGCAAGTGCACCTGCACATGCAGTATTGCTTATTTATCATACATTCACATATTACACACATACGCACACACGTATATTCATGAGGTAAACCATAGAAAAATATTGCATATATACATCATCTTACACGTAACATACATCGGTAAGTGACTGCTGTTTTTCGTCCCATATTATTACAAAGTACATGATACAGAGGTGTAAATAATTGATCCTGTAGGTTTGTAAAAATATAACATGAAAGATAGGACATTTTGTAAGATCTAGTTGAATCGTTAACGCGTTAATTAATTCGTGTCAATCGAACTATTTAAATATTTCACTATGGTTTTGGTAAATGAAATACATATCTGTAAATAATTTCAATAAAGTAGAATTATGTAGTAAGACTAAAATATGGATATCCAGTAGACCCTGTACTACGATGAAAATAAAAAATTGTATAGATTCGAGGTCTTGCTAGAAAGCGTAAGTCATTATCTGTTAGATATGCATTACATTGAAAATCTTCCTATTTATATTAACCATAAGAATTTTAATAAACTTTGTTTTCAATTTCTTTTATATAAAAATATTAGTAACAATCTATTAACATTCAAATGTAGCAACGATTAAAAATGAAAAGTATGGCAAGGACAAGCATTTGAAGATATGGAAGGATCGGTTAATAGTTTAAGTATTAGCCATATCCAGATTACAGATAAGATATATGTTCGATTCAGATGTGTATATACTATTTTGTACGTTTTTTTTAAATCGACGTTTTTTTCAGATCAACGTTTTTTTTCTATATTATGACGAATGCAATTGACAAATAACGAGTCGAGGTTTTTTTTATGTTATGCATATAGTGAGAATGACGACAATTGGGAGATAAAAATGAAAAAGATGCGAAGCGGATATCAAACTACTTCATATTCGATTGGATCGTTGTAGCCGAAATGCTACAACTATGTTGTAATTATATATGAAATGCATATCGTAAAAACGTGTCAAAAAGGCGTTATTGTTGGTCTTAAACCTTTTCTCAAGGGTCATATATTATTATGCAGACTATTTGATCGTGAGATTTCGTTGAATAAAAAACACATTGTTTAGCATTGTCCAAGTCTTAGATATTTCTAGTTAAGCTCGTTGTTTATTAGAATGTAGAAAATCAGACCATAAACACAAGAGGTAGATTTGTAGACTAAGTGAGATTTGTGGTTGTCTGGAAGCAGCCCTTAAAATAGCTATTTTTTTATACGTTTAGCAATGCTGTCACCTGGAAAAGAGGAAATGCACGTTTGATTATTTAGGCATACTTAACAAACTATTCGGACATGCCTACAACCAATAAGAGATCAATGCTTCCCTTTCTGTATACTTTTACTCGGAAATTCTTACACGTTCTCCCTTTCCTTTTTGTTCCTAAATTATTTCAACCGTCTTGTCGAATAGTTAGTTGCTAAATAACTCTCAAAGCACTAGTAAAAACTTTTTACCAAAGTACAGTTCAAAACTAATAGATCATATAACGCGACTCATTAGTACAATTAGTGTATCATAATAATTTATATTATGTTATTATACTTGGCCTATAATAATTCAATCAGTCAACCTCACATCACTATCCATAAGAATAAAGTCGTGTTACGATTAATTTCGATTCGAGGGTTCGGTGAATGTGTTCTAATAGAACAACGTATAATAATCGGACCAACTACATCGCTGGCGGAACCATACGTGTCAACAACATCATGACGCTTACAGCGCTGCGAAGACATTCATCAACAAGCGTACGGGGTATAACACGGCTGGTGATATAACGGTAATCTTCGATTAAATGTAGATAACATGTTAATGTTATCATATGTTTATTTTTTGTTTATTTAAAAACTATCAAATTTTGAAAGCTCGAATGGTATTTCGAGAAATTCTCAAATATGGTGTACTATAAGGCACCGTTAAAGGCAACTTTCTCATTATATCTGATTAGGTACTTGACTAATGTTGGAAAATCTATTATAAAAATGATTTTTTATATTATATTATAAAATGAATTTTGAATATATAAAAGGGTTGATTGTGGTAATATTCGTATATTTGTGTATTAGTATTAGATTTATTTTTCGAAATTTTGTCAAAAATATACTTAAGACGACGGTATTTATTCTCAATAGTAGGAGACAATAAGAATTTCGGAGATTTGTATCGGATTAAAAATTAGAATTCCATGATCAACTTAGTAATTACCCAAAATTTGAGAATGCTAACTTATCTTTATCATAGTGATAGGTTCGAAATATTTTTTTTTATTATTGATATGTATATTAATTACTAACAAGCTTAAGTATATATAACAAAAATATAAATATAAAAGACTAAATATTAAGAATCATAAAAAAAGAACCGCTTCTTTTCTTGTGCCCACAAATTTCTAACGATGTTTCCTTAGAAATTTCTTAAGTTTTGCATCTAAGGTGAATCATTTTACGGGTCTCGAGCGTTTCATAAAAACGTTATCATCTAGAAAATGTTAAAGAAAGGAGGTAAATTTTAAACGGGAGGTTGAGTATTTCGAAAATAATGAAGCGGAGAGATTGATATTGTGCGAAGGGAAAAAATGATGGAGGACCATATAACTCACTTTGAGATCAAAGGTTGGAATATAAGTTTGAGTGAAAAGATAAATTCGTTGATGCACATAGTAAGGTAATGTATATCGTGCGTGAACTCGTATTTTTCACAAGAATGTACATATACATACATACATACATACAACATACATATATATATATATATATATATATATATATATATATATATATATATATATATATATATACACACACACACACACATATATATATATATATATATATATATATATATATATATATAGGAGAAAGAGAGTATAGAAAGAATGAAATCTCTCAAGAAAAAGAGATTTAACCGGATTTCATTGCCTGCTTGAAACTACGATATGCAGAATTTTACCGCTTCCTTTTCGAGCTTTTCGCTCTCTCTTCTTTATTTTTTTTAACCCCTCCTTGATAACTGGTAGGTTCATGATATGGTTTCCAGATGGCGACTGTTGGTTGATCTCGAGGACATGCAGCCCCGCCCATGTGATTTAAACCGCGACCTTTTCAGTGACGACCCGACGACCCCATGCACTATCGAGGCTACTCCCAGAGTATACTGTGAAAAAAAATCTTCGAATCGAATATCAAACATAGGGTATGTATTTGCTCGATTCTATTATGATTGGTTTTTATCTTTTTTTTTTTCTTTTTTTCTTACTTTTTCTTTTTCCTTTTTCTTCTTTTACTTTTGGATCAGACTTCAGTTATCCTAGGGACTTATTTATTGGGCAGAATTCATTTTAAAACCGGAGATTAATAAAATAATAGCTTTTCAATGCGTTTGAAGGAAAGTCAATGTAAAATTGCTCATTACCGAGAGGATATGCTAACAAAGGGAAAATAAAAAATTGTCAAAATAGAGTTATTAGATATTTTTCAAGATTGTAGTTGAAGGGTTATTAAATGTGGTTATATTATCTTTGATTTTCATAATGATCTATAAGTATAATATTTGATTTTTCTATCGTGAACCCACAATAATTAAAATTTCTTTATTAGTTTATTTCTTTTTTCTTTCTTTTACAGAAAATTTCAACTTGTTGAGATGGACAAAATATCGAAACAATCTATAGATGATTTAGGTGTAAAATTTATAAAGGTATCTTCAAAAATTCTCTTCGAGAGAAGAGAAAAGAAAGAAATGGAAGTTAGATTCGTTTGTTCTTCAAACATTCCGATGGTTTAACGACAGGACTCGTCTTTGAAGTCGGTTAAGTCGAGGACGCGTTTTCGAAACTTCAATGAGGCTATAGAGTAAACACGTTAAATAGCGAGTCCGGGCCATTCCGTGGTCCAGAATGGGTAGAAGCGCCTTGGGTGACGTCAGACTAGTTGGTCTACTACTTCTCCAAAGTTCGGGGGCGCGTGCGCCTCTTCGAACTTCCCTTTCATCCTTTTTCTTGTTCTCTCTCTCTCTCTCCCTCTCTCCCTCTCTCCTCTCTCCTCTCTCTCTCTCTCTCTCTCTTTCTCTCGGGGAGCTGACGAAACGATTATGAGCTTACTTACGCCAGTAATGGCCACCTCTCACGATTTACGGTTTGCCTGGGATTAATGTAGCCGACCTGATCGCTCGTTTACGATGCCGACTACGATAACTCGTCGAGATCGCGTTTCAATGAGTTTCGATACTCTATGGAAATTGCGATAGTATCAGATTCACATAAAATTTTTCGCTTCGTAAGAGACGAATCTAAAGATATGAATGTTTTGATAGAATTTTTATTACACAATTTTCACGTCCTTTTACTATATAGATCAAATTATTCGAGATGCTCGAATCATATTACTTTGCAAGAAATTTTATGTTGTATTTTTTATTTAGTACAAATCTAATAATAGATTTAGTATCTAATAATATTTATTAATAGATTTATCCATTAGTACAAATCTATTATTAGATACTATTATCTAATTGTATTAATAGATGAAAAAGGCGTTGAAGGAAGAGGTTTAAAAGTTTCCCTAAGCTTGAAGTGCAAAAGCGACCATTACCTTGGACGTTGCAAGCAATACATGAGAAAAAATATAGAAGGAGAAGATAACTGGAAATCGATTAACCCGATTTCGTGGTCGAGCTTGAGTCGAGTCAACGTCGAGTAAAAGATTTACCTTACCAGCCACGTAGCTGGTAGCATTTTCGCAAATGAATCGTCGGTGTGTGTTTCGTCGGTAAAAGATTCCTTCGAATCATTTCTACTACGACGTACATACATATATACGTATGAATGTGCACGCGTGCTTCTACGCGGAAAACGTTTATTCCGCACGGTGACGTAATGGGGCCGATATCAACAGCGTACTGCAATTTTCGGACTCGAACGGCAGTAGAACGCGCACCATTAAATATCTCCCACTCTTTTCCTTCATTTTTCGTCTTTTCCCATTTTCGGAGATATTAGGATCAACCCTTCTGGCTGGCCAACCTCGTTTTCAAAGTACTTTTCATCTTCTACCCTGACAAATTCGGTTGGCCGTCCAATTATTTCTTTCCTCGAAGTTTTCTTAATACTCCTCGTTTCGTCAGAATAGTTATTTAAAATCAAATTTATATGGAATTGTGATCGAATTAATGATATCTATTTTTTTAATGTAACGATTTTTATATCATTTATTTTCATTTTCATATATTAAAATTATTATATAATGTTAAAATATTGTAATTAATTGATATGTAGTAGGATATGATAATTATCGATAGGTTTTATAATAATTCATTCACAAGTCTTACGTAGAAATATATTATATATATATATATATATATATATATATATATATATATATATATGCACACACACGCATACATAGTATCGTTAAAGGATCCTACCAAAGACTGTCTCTCGAAAGATTCGTCGAAAAAATCTGGTGAATAAGTTAGAGTATGCTTTAGTACGACGATCTGCTGTTGGCGGACGTCGGAATAAGACGATAATTGAAAAAGCGAGGATATTGTAAGACACGATGGTAGAATTACAATTCTTTCAGCGGCTGTCTCTCGACGACGACGTTTTAATTTGCAAAATTAATCGTCCTGTGGCTCGCTGCTGGTCGATTCGTCGTTTAACGCTTTTAAGCGACCCTTGGACTAGTGAGAAAACTCGAGATAGAGAAAGAGAAAGAGAGAGAGAGAGAGTCGTAGGTCAGTCTTCTTTTTTAGAAAGCCGAACAAGATATAGAACACTCGTAGAAATCTCATCGTTTAATCCGATTAATTCCCTGTCTATCTATCTTGATCTTTCTCTCTTTCTTTTATGAATACTAGGCATACCACGACCACCATGATAGGGAGAGAAGAATTGCAAAAAATTTTTTTGTCATAATTTACATTAACTAACAAACTTTTTTACATATTCAGAGATTAATATAACGAAGATTGACTGCTGATGTAATTTTATATAGATCTTCGTATTCATCTAATATTTTTAATTTTTCATACTTGTTAGTAGATAAAGTACAGAAAAACAACATTATACTTTTCATATCATCTAAATTTTACTTTTATTAGAAAGAATACTTTCAGTATTTTTATGTGTCATCTGTGATTCCTACGGTATTCAACGTGTTAACGGATAATATAACATCTTATTTTTTTAGCACGCGGAGTAACTCCGTATTCCTAACATGATTCTCTTCATTTCTCGTGTTAATATATATATATATATATATATATATATATATATATATATATATAAATATATATAATATGCATATATAATATGCATAACCGTGAGAATATTTTCTCGTTCTATTCGGATTTTTTCAAAAAGAAACGCAAAAAAGGAAGGAAGAAAGAAAGAAAGAAAGAAAGATAGAAAAAGAAAAAAGATTCACCGGCAGCCTCGAGACTCGTCGTCTTTAATCTCCTTCTCACAGAGGAGGAGATTATTTTTGTTGAAGCGCGGCCAGAAAATATTATTCGGATTCTCCTTTATTGTCTCGCGGAAGCGGGAGCCAATCTCTTTTCTCCCCGTTCCCACACTCTGCCTGTCCCCCTCTGCCTGATCCCCCCTCTATGCCGTCCGTCCAGCAGCACTACCATCCGTATCATTTCGCGAGTATTTTTGACAAAATTCTCTAGTTCATACGAGAACGGTATCGTTGAGAGGTCAAAAATTTTCCGCTCAGCCTGCCATTTTTGTTCTATTGTTTTCGTACGTTGACGCGTCCCATCTCCCGAGCATCACCCACCCCAGTTTCACTAGCAACTTCCTCTAAAACCCCTTTTACACCCCGTTTCCCACCATCTTCCAAATAGCTCCGGTCTCTTTTTTTTTATCGTTGAACCACGTACTCAACGCGACTGGTTCGTCGCGTTCATCGAACGTACGATATTCCATTGGAAGTTTCGTCAAACGAGAACGTAAAAAGCAATTCCGTGAGGTTTTTACGAGAACACCACGATGCCGTCGTGTTCTCATTGATTCCGAAAAACTAATTACATTCCTGTCCGTAAAGATTACTAGGCGATGGAAAAGAGGGAAAGGGAAAAAGAGAAGGCGAACGAGAGACGATCTTTTCGACGTTAATTAGAGCGTAATTAACCGTCTCATCGTCGTCCGTTTCAGGCCGTCGATTTCGTTGGCGACGTCGTCGACGACATTTCCGAATTGTTTCCCCCCACCAAGTCTCTACCAATCGTGAGAGAAATTTTTTATTCCACGTTGCTCGAACTTCCTCTTTGTTTCGAAGTTTTTCCCTTCGAACAATGATGACTACCATATACCATTTTATTTTCTAGTCTTTTCTAATTAGTAATTTTCGAGTTTCCTTCTTTTTTTTTTGAAATCAGAAATGAATAAGCTCTTTGATTTATTATTATTTATTTCGATGATCAACATATTGATGGGTGAAAGTTAGATGTCAAAATGAATTTTATAAATTTAAAATGCACCTTTTTGTTTACTGATAGATAACGATGGTCAAGATGTTGCGATTTGTTCCTCCTCGAAGTACTTATTTATATCGTTCGATTGTTCGCACATAAGTGAAGGTTGTTGGTTCTCTTATCGGCCGTCTTATCCATTATCGATTTTCGATTGTCTTCCTAGTAAATATGATCCAACGATTATCTACTTTTGAAACTTGTTGCTTATTGTTAACTTAGATCGGTACAAGACGTATGAATTCGTTTCATCATCCACGTCTTTCAATCTTTTTTGGTATATGCAATAGTTCGTTTGAAACGATACTAAATATATGAACGTATAATTATTATTACTGTAATATTTAATATACAATATAAATAAATAAATATATATATATATATATATATATATATATATATATATAAGGTATAAGTAAGCAATTTATTAAAATAAAACGGCAATGATTTATGGATTAAACCAATGGCTATGAAAAATAGTAAAATTAGAAATTTTGATTATAAAATATTGTATATTGTATTTATTATATTTACAATTACATCGATAATTCTCGTCAAGGTAATCCTCTTCGTAAGCAAAACATTGAAACTACAAATTAGTTTAGCCAATTTTTTTGTCTTTTTCTTTTATTAAATAAAATTATTACGAGAAATGCGACGCGACATCGTGAATCAATCAAGTCGGCGAGAGTCAGATCGACGAGTCGAGTTGACCAACGCTGTTTTTCTTTGGCTTCTTTTTGTCAAGAGTTTTTCTCCGTCTCGACGAACGACAACCGTATCTCTAATCAAGTAACTTTTCTCTCGGAAAAAGGTCGATAAGATTAATGAAATGTTAGGTCTATTATAGAATGTTTTTCGGATGATTTCCGCTTAGAGTTATCGAATGTAGTTCATTTGTATCGTATTATATCGATATTTCTCCTCTCTCTCTCTCTCTCTCTCTTTTGCTTCCTTTCTTCGAATGTTACAATTTCGCACATTTTTGACAAAATTATTTATTTAATGGATTGTACAGCTATATATATATATATATATATATATATATATATATATATATATGTATGTATGTATATATCATTGTCGAATGATCCGTAGCGTAGTTCGATGCATTTATCACTCAGATTCGTTCACGATCGGAACGACAATTCCATACTGTTTCCCGTCGACACATTTAATTTCGCTTCCATGCCCCTTTACACGTACATATCTAGATCTATACGTCAAGCATATCAATTCGGGCTTGCAATGCAGTTTTTCACTATTTTTAATCTTTTTTATATGATAAATAAATAAATAAATAAATAAATAAATAAAATATTGTCGATCTATTTGAAGAGTCAATCTCTACACGACTCATATTCGACGTTTCGCAATTATATTTTATTTCAATTTGGTCAGCGAAATCAATCGTTAAGGTTTGATTTATATTTTTATAACTTTCGTTTTTTTTTCTTTCTATTTATAACCAAAGAGTTCATCATTCTCTTG
>OU426864.1:5687731-5792731 GCA_911387685.1 Dolichovespula media | reverse complement strand
ATGCAAATCGAGTTACGCGAGGAGCGCCGGCCTTGCGTGCTTTGATCGACATAGATCTGTTCGTGGTATGAAAACGTGTATGTGCATATATCGTACGATTAAATTTATTGGCAGATGTACATGTAGGTATATATTATATCTATATACATATGTATGCCCACATATACATATACATAGAATTAATACTGGTGAACTAACAGGAACGTCACTTAAATGTATATTTGGAAGAACGTCGTTGAAGAGGGAAGTAGAGTCAGTTTACATTCGTTAATAAAAGTCTCTACTAATTCTCTCTCTCTCTCTCTTTCCCTTTCTTTTTATTTTTTTATTTTTTTGTCTAAAATCATTTAACACTAACCGTACCGACATTTCATATATACCTATTAAAATGACCGGTCACGGAATAAACGTTGTTTCTTTAGCTGGAATTGTCAATTTAATGTAAGAAGTAATGCATATAACGTAATTTTTAAATAATAATAAAATAACCACTCATATATTTTCATTTCTATATGTATTATAAATAACATAAACAGGAGATCATAGGGACAGTGTTTACTTTATTTAGAAATAAATGAAGGATGGTTTTAAGATTTTAATTGTATTTTTTTGCAATTGATAGGATTGTCCTTCATATATTTATCGCAGACATATTTTTTACAGATCATACAAGATTTAGTTATTTTATTTTCTTTCCCAAATCGTATCTGACATGTTTTTCGCGAATACAAAATATTACATTGGCCACTTGATGTTTCTTATACGTTCTCCTTTTCATCTAAGAGAAAATCTTAATAGTCTTCAACAAGCTCTTCTGCTATTTGTAGTAAAAATTGTGTCTGGATATATATCTTCTTTCTTTGTTCCCTTATGAAAGATCCATGCATTGATTCCGGCCAAATTAAGGGTGTTGAAAAAAATTTGCACAGACCATCTATAGGATTTTGATTTGACGCTGTACTTTTTTGTCGTTTGATCGGTGACATCGACACCGAATTTGGTTTTATTATAATATGCAACTGTCTCATGTATTCGCTTTCTGACGTTATTGATTTTTACATTTTTATGCTTCGAGTTTACTATTGTAACTTTTTCGTTTAGTTTGGATTTATAAGTTACTAGAGTACAATTATTTGATTTATGAAGAACTGTTGAGAATCGTTTCATTTTGTCTTTTGCCGATTTCACCAGCTTGGGCATTCTCTTCCGTTACTCCGTATAGTTCCAAGTAATGTTGTTTGTTTTGCTAATAATTTTGTCGCTAGTGATGGGCTCGTGAAAAACTCTCAACATTTTTCGTAATATGTCATCGTCAACATAACATGTTTCAAATTTTGAGACAATATTGACGACGGTCGGGTTTCTTCTTTTCCCAAATATGGAAAACCGTTTATAATGTATTTACTTTTGGCATCCGATGCTATCCAAAACTTGATTCCAAATTTATCAAGCTTACTTAGTATGTATTGTGTAAATTTACATCTCACTCTTGTAGGGAATAGTTGTTCATCGACATTCAGATTCATATGGGGCTTGTAACTATTCCGACTGTTCTCAATAAATTTGTTTCATACATGTGAAATTAGAACAAATTTGTCGGTTTTTAGACGTTCACTTCGCTGTTTTTTCTTCGAATATATTCGACTATATATCTAGTTGAGGTCCTTTAATCCAGAGATAAGGTTTCAAGTAGAAAAATTTTTTAAATGATACAAATTTGTATAACAGTTAAATGACCAGTCACGGTAAGCAAGCCGGGTGATGAATTTTTCTCAATAGAAGGAAAAGTAAAAAAGAAAATAAAGGTCAAAAATTGATTAATCAGAGTATCTAAGAATTCACAGTAAGTTGATGATGAACGGAAAACAAAAGAATACATGTAAAATTCATAATTAAATTTAAAACCGATCATTTGACCGAACCTGGTACGGTTAGTGTCAAATCGAGATTGTGAAAAAAATATGATCGTTTCGTCGGTATATAGTAATAAATATAGAAATTTATAAAATGTCGATTGTCTAGTCCATTCGATATTATTTTTCATAGGATGTCACAAGCGATCACGGATTCTTTCTCTCTCTCTCTCTCTCTCTCTTTTAGAGGAGAAGAACAAGGAATCAATGCGAAACGATCGAAATCGGAGGCAGTTACCCGTTATTCACTTACGTATACGGTGCGATGCGAGATCGGGAATCCATCGGATGGTTTTCTTAAATTGAGTTTTCTATAACTATGTTCGAACGAAACGCTATGTCAGGTGGTCTTCAGCTTCTCGGTCATTTTCGAACCACCTCGGAGACTGACCAGTCTTATAAATTGAACTACAAAGTTGTAAAACCAACAAAGTTTTCATTGTATCGTTCGTTGGCAATGAAAATGGGATTTACAATCCGTTGATATATATATAATAAAAGAGTAAGAGAGAGAGAGAGAGAGAGAGAGAGAGAGAGAGAGAGAGAGAGAGAGAGAGAGACAGTGTAAGCTATTATATCAAGAGTGTATTTTAAGAATTGAAATGAGTAGAAACATTCATATATTATATTTATCACGTTTAACTAGAAATTAAGTGGAATTGACTTGGAAGATAAGTACAAATTTTATTTTTTTTAACTGTTTATAATAGCTTGCTTTGAGTAATAATATAAATTATACTATTTATGTACATATATATTTTGTAATTAATAGGACAATTTACTAAATTTTGAATGAACACGATTTTACTATCTTCATTCATCGACAAGTTTCTTTGTTATAAATCAAACTGATTGTGTTCGATTGCGCGTTGACGAATTATTTATTTTCTTTTTATTATTTTTTTTTTTCTTGTGAAGTAATTCCGGTTGGTTCGAAGATGGTTCAGTGAAGTCGTTAATTTAGAACGTACGAACGAGTTTTTTCTTTTTATTCTCAGGAACACGTTAAATGGTAGTTCTGTCGGTTGCAAATTGATTACGTAATGTATCTGCTCGACAAGGTTAACTGATTTCTTTGTCACTTCAGTCGTCAGTCCTTCGCGGGCTCTTCTTCTTGCCAAAAATGAAGCCAATCGGGTAAGTGACAAATTGAAAAAATTCTTTAATTTAATTCTTTAACAATCTTCTATATCATCGTGATATCGTTAGAAACATGAAAGGAACGCGTTGCGTGCGAGGATTCCAAAAGCATGGATTTCGATTTGTTTGCACATTGTTCGTTTGCTTGCTTCGGTAGGGTTCAGCATAACGAGACATCCAGAAATCCGAAGGATTTTGCCCTTGCTTGTTGACTTTTCTTCGTAGAGCACATAACAACATTCCCACGTAATCTCTTAACGTGACGTTGTATTAACACAGTGAATAACTTGTTTAATTTAACAATTTTTTTTTAATTTATTAATACATTTAAATAAATTACAGATAGGTTTTTTATAATTTCTTTGTATATTAATAGTTATCTTTTATTATCTTTCTTATTTTTTGATCATTTTAGAAAGGAAGAGGTTAAGTGGAGTAACAATAAAACCTAGGTACTTCAATATTTTTACAGCAATATCTTGTGTGTATATATGTAAGTTTGTAGCTAAGACATATAGACGCCGATACGTTTAACCCTCATCAAAAAGTCGTAACCCGTTACTTTCTTCTACAATTAATAATAGCCCTTTCTAGTTTATAACGACCATCACGAGTAACTTTCCTTCCATACTTATGCTATCAATTTTCTTATTATTAATTAATCAGTGCCCTAATGAGCTTCTTACTTTTCTTCCAGAAATTAAATGAGAATTGGTTCATATTCTCTCTCCCTCCCTCTCTCTCTCTCTCTCTTTCTCTCTCTCTCTCTCTCTCTCTCTCTCTCTCTCTCTGTCTGTCTTTTTTTTTTATTCAAACGAAGTTTAGTTTGACTTTATTTCAACAACGACAGTTACTCCGATAAATTTCTTTCGTCGAAATATTATGTATTAAAACTTTTAATTGCGGAGGATATCGATAATATATGTCACAAAAAACACAAAAAGATTCGATGACTAGAATCGATGCTTTCTCTAAACTTATCCGAAGCATGTTTCACTGTCAAAAGATATTTTTCGTATAGGGAGACGAACGCTATAGCTCCAGAGATCGTGAAGGAGAATGGGATTACGAGTTATTAATGAAGAAATTACTTTTCATATTCCTCTCTGTTTCTCTCTTTCTCCTTTCTCGTCTCATCATCGGAGCATTGAGTGTAATATCGATCGCAGAATCAATAAGACTTAATTGAATCAACGAATCGAAATTCTCGAAGGACTGCTGGGGAACGGTTTATTAAATATTTGACGAAAATTCGATTATATAAGAGCATAGAGGTTGGAGGACGTTAGGTTGGTTGGCAAAGGGTTGTTAGCGAACGAGATAGGTAGGCAGTTATCCAGCCAGCTAGGCAGTCCGACAACCAGACCTTCCGAAAAATATAAATGTGCCCGTTTTTACTGACGTTTCCCCGATTGCCCTTTACTTGGTGAAAGGACACGGGGAATTACTCCGGGATTGTAATCAAGGTGTCTGCCACAGAATGTTCTCCCGACGGGAAGCTTCCCTGGAATGGAATTTTGCTGCGATTTTATGTGGTTAGAACGAAATAGATAGATATGAATTTGAGAGAGAGAGAGAGAGAGAGAGAGAGAGAGAGAGAGAAAGATGGAACAAAGAAAAAATTATCAATGGATGGGTCATTTCTTTCAAGATAATCGTTTCTCTTCCCTAATCTTTATATTTCCTTTTATACAAGCGATCGATATTGATAATAATTATATTCTTTACGAGCACCTCTTCCCCCCTTTTCTCTATCTTCCAACCACGTAACGATCATAGTTATAACACGATGTCATGGTGAAGATATCAAGGAACTAGAGAGAGAGAGAGAAAAAAGAAATAACGATCTGAGAATTTTGTTAAACTTTTTGCGATCATTTACCTCTCCCCACCGTCCCTCCTCTTCTTGAAAGTTTTTGATTGTAATAAGGCATCATTTTAAATTTCGAGATTCGTTTGAATACAACTTAAAGGAATATTTTAGGGTTGTTTTATTTCTTCGAAAATATCGTTATTTTTATTACCTTGTCAATGATACTTTCATGTTATCCTTCAAATTAATAGACGTTCTTTTTTCCCTTTTTTATACTTTTTTTTTTTTAATTTAAAGATCAAATTCAAATAATATTCATTAGGATTACGTTCGTTATATTGGTTTAGTTTAGGAAATGGAAATACGCATCGCGATAAAAGTTTCCCTTGTGTCGATGCCTATTACATAGGTATGAATAGTAAATAACAACGAAACTAAATAAACGAATAAATGAAAAAGAAAAAGGAGAAAAATCGATATCGATATGTGGGACAAGTGTATCAAAAAGATTACGTAACGTTACGTTACGATGGAAGGGAATTTTTGCGAACCATCGGTCCGTTTTAGAAAAATAACAAACTAATTCGATCGTGAAAATATCAATGAAACTCGTCGAGGCGAGCGGAATAATTACATAAGCGGCATTTATAACGTTCGCAAATATTTTTCGAAAACAACAGTTCGATAGGCTTGAAATGAATGTCTTGAGGGAAACGCGGAACAAGCGAGTGGGTTGGAAAATAATAGGATTTTATTTCTATTATTTCGAAATATTTTTGCTTTTAACACTTACAATCCTATCGTTTATATAAAATGCTAAGACATGCGTAGAAAAGAGAAAGAAAAGAAGAGGAGAGAGAGAGAGAGAGAAAGAGAAAGAGAAGGAAATTTTCGATAGTGATTCCATTATCATCAATTTCAACACTCGTCGAGTAGGTACCGATCGTGGCACTTGAAACGATTTTATTGCGGCTTCACGTTCTTCTCGTTCGTGGAACAACGAAATCCTTTCAATACAAGTCCTCGGAGTTGTTAAGCTTAGAAGCCAAAGCTGGTTTAAGAAGTTCTTTCGCATCGTAAAAATCTTACATGGCTATTAACGCCTATCACTTTTATATTTAGTATTGTGATCGACGGAGGCATATCGTGAATCTTAAATAGAAAAAACGGGTTCTCTTTAATTCGAAAGTAAAAGAAAATATTATATATCTCGTATGATACAAAAGAAAGAAGAAAAAGAAAAAGGAAACGAGAAAACAAATATACGAAATATACATATAGCAACGTTCTATATAATTTTGCTGGATTTACATTTTGTGTTATCGTAATAACGAATAGTGCCATACATATGCATAATCGTTCGGCGCATTCCCAAAAGCTTGCTTTTATTTATTTACCAAACCAAGGTAAAGTCCTTGTCGTATCATTAATCCAACAGACGTGGTACTTGGTTAAGGAGACAGAGTACGCAGGATTCAACGATGTTCGTATCGTGATGTAATATAATCATGCTATGCATATGTATCAGTGTATGAACAAGAGTTTATGAGAGACGCGTGTACATATGTATATACAGGGTCGAGCATTCATTTCGTCCACCTGAATTATTTCCTTTATTTTCAATAATATACCAAAACGTTGTATATACGAAAGTTGTGTGTAATACGGAATGAAGGAAGACGTAATTTATTGTAAGCCATCTTTTGGTGATATTATTGAAAATAAAGGAAATAATTCAGATAAATAAAGTGCATACCTTATATCCTGTATATATCTATCTATGTATATTAAAAATAATAGTTAAAGAAAAATGAAGAGAAATGATTATGTGGAAAAGCATCATATAAAGTTTCTCATCGAGATGGGTTCCAGTTGGGATTATTTTCAAAAGCGTAATGAAAGTGGCTGGTAAATCTACCAAAAAGCAAGTTCTGCGCCTCTTTGGCGATGCTGGTCATACCAAGCTTCCATACCAAGCAGCAATGGACGCGGTTTGTTTAAACGAAATGACGCAAGGGTTGACGATATACGTGGTAGGAAACGCAATTTCTCTTTGGTCTGGTCGACCAGTTACAATCAACCCACCTCTTCTCTCTCTCTCTCTCTTTCTCTTTCTCTTTCTCTCGAACTCATTGCTTTCATGACCTACCCCTTCATACACTCACCACCAACTATGCCAGCGTTATCACCAGCCACTCCTCTCAATACCCTCAAAAGGAAATCTATCTACCGTTCGTCGCGATATGCGGATTACCCATCAGTTCGCCACGGTGGGGAAAAAAGAGCAAAATTGTAAAAGAATGAAGATTGAAATATCGTTTCCATTCTCTCTCTCTCTCTCTCCCTCCCTCCCCCTCTCTTTCTCTCTCTCCCTTCCCTCTCTTTCTCTCTCCCTCCCTCCCCCTCTCTTTCTCTCTCACCCTTTCCTCTCTTTCTCTCTCCCTCCCTCTCTTTTTCTCTCTCCCTCCCTCTCTCTTTCATTCTCTCTCTCTCTCTCTCTCTGACCCGCGGTTTTTCGATCCTTCTGTTGTGGACAGTAGAGAGTACAATGGACTGGACAATTTTAAATATCTTTCCACAACAATGGTAAATAAAGCGTACCGTTCTCAATTAAAACAAGTAATGGAAAAGCTAAGTGGGAATAGTTTTGTTCTTTGAGATATTAAATGGAACGTCATTGTCTTGATTTTTTAGTTTTTGATAAGTTGTTAGATACTCGTTACTAATGAATATATGACAATTGTAGTGTTTAGTGAAAATTGATCAAGGTAAATTAGATCGATCTAATTGATGCATTTTAGAATAGTTTTTAACTTTGTCTATGTTTCTCTTTCCAGGATCGTCGTCTCGCTTCTTCTTACTTCGATTAATGCTATGAGAAGAAATATGACGGAAGTTGTACGACGTCACGTCAGGAGTCTTTCTTATCCCGAAGAAAGCGAAATGGGGGTGAGAATTTATCATTATATTTACGCACATATTTTTATCTTCTTTAAAAAAAAAAAGAGAAAAACCTCAGAAAGTTTCTACATAACGAAAAATGTAACAAACGATTATTTTCACGATTAGTTAAGATTGCTAAAAATCCTTATAAAAAATTAGAACTACTACTACATAACTACTGTTGGTATGTATATTATTCATTTATTGATCTAAACGGTCAAACTGATTGACTCAAAAATGCAATTACTTATCAACGAGAGTCCATGTTTAATTCTGGATCGATTTGTAATAATTTAAAATAATCTCTTAAGTGACGGAAATGACAAAAATCATGTAGTATTATTTAAAATTGTCTTGGCTAATAAATTGAACTTTATCAATCGTGTCTATCCCGATAAAAGCAAAGCGAAATAAGTCTGAATATACAAAGTTGCTGAAATTTTTTCACTTTGTTCTTCAAAGTCCGAGTTCGCTCTGCCTTTTCGAACAGTCCACGCGACAAATGCAACGCGTTGGCTTGTTAATTAATATTTGCGTACACGCGGGCGGCGCTTATTTGCCATACGTATTTGCCAGTGACGAAGGGCTCGTAATATCGTTTGGCATTTTGAACTACGGCGCGCCGTGTGCCCTGATTGCGTCGCGATAATATTGCAAATGCAGTTGGTGCATCATGTGTGTACGTGTGTGTGTTTTGAGAGAGAGAGAGAGAGAGAGAGAGAGAGAGAGAGAGAGAGAGAGAGAGAGAGAAGAGCCAGGGTAGAGAGAGGAACGATGTGTCGTTCGATATGCCGCCGACATGATTCTCGTACGCGTTCGATGTTTTAATGAACGCTTTGTCGTTTTTAATCGGAAAATCCAAAGCCTCGCACTTTCGGCCGGAAGTACACACTTTGTAATTCGCTTAATCGAATTTGTAAAATCGAAATTTCCTATATAGGTATATTGCCTATCGCGTAAATCCCATTTATTCATGTTGATATTCGTGAACTGAATAGTTGGTGGATTTCAACGATTACATGACTATTTAGTTTATTTATATAGATCACGGGGAATAAAATTGATATATACTAACGATCGAGTTAGAAAAAAAATGATAGAACATGAAGATTCTTCTTGGAAGAGAGAGAGATAAATATATACAATGAGTACTTTATAATTTTCAATTCGAATAACCAATCAGTAGACTAAAAAAAGAACGATTAAATGATGGAAAATTATTAAAAAGTAAAAGTAAGACGATCTTCGAAAGCAAAATAAGAAGAAAACAGGACAAATACAAAAAAGCGACATTTAATAACGAAATATTCTAAAGTATTTGCAATCACATTCATTTATCGTACGAAATTTGAACGAAATTATATACAAGAGGAAATTAAAGCACAAATGATTTTCGAGAGAAAATTGGAATTCCCCTGTTAATGAACCGAACATAAAATTATTTTCGCTAGGTACGGTTAGAGCGTACTGATTTCTCACGCTCTAAGTGTGATCGACGAAACGAAGAGACTTAAAGAGAGAGAGAGAGAGAGAGAGAGAGAGAGAGAGAGAGAGAGAGAGAGAGAGAGAGAAAGAGAGGGAGTGAGAAAGGAAGACAGAGAGAGAAAGAGAGAGAGAGAGAGAGAGAGAGAGAAAGAAAGACGACAGAGGAGAGTGGCCGTTGATAAGCGAGGCCATCGATTTCCGTTTTCGGCTGGTTTGGTCGACGAGACTGGCAGGCAGGCAACGAGTTACCAGCGAACTACCAGCTCGTCCAGTTTAGTAATTAACGCGAGGGTGGCTTTAATCGCAGTCCGCCGCAACTTTATTTTCCAGCTTACTCGTGGTGGAATCCTATCAAGCCACCTCATCATTGCGTATTTACTACGTATGTATTACATTTGTATGTGTGTATACGTATAACATGGCTATATTTTGTGTATAATCAACAGTATAATTTGGTATACATAACAATAAGTAATATAAGAATGATAATTCTCCGATATATCATTATAATACATAATTTATACGTATTATATAATTATTAATTATCACAATTAATATATTATTACATTTAATAATTTATCTATATATATATATCTATATATATATATATATATATATCTATATATATCTATATATATCTATATATATCTATATATATCTATATATATATATCTATATATATATATATATATATATATATATATATATATCAAATAATGAATGCCTAGGAACGTGCTGTTGTAGTTAAGAATAACTAACGAATCTCTTGTTCTTATCATTCTTTCATATCTTACAATAATATTTCAATGTGGTTTATGAGCAGTAATATTAAAACGAAGTATCGTCTGTCTGTTCCTTTTTTATACCTTTATTTTTCTTTACTCCACGCCATTCCAGCTATAACAGAAGTAGGAAAATAACTACAACGAAGATGAAGCGAACGAATAATGGGGGATGGTTAATGTTAGAAGGGTAGCTTGGTTTCTTGGCCGTATCTCGTTAACGTTGAGAAAGCAACAAGTAAAGGAATTAACTAACCCTTCTCGACCTCCGCTTTCTCTGGTTATTGCCATCCGGTTGTTCGATCCTATCGGCTAACAGCGATAACTTGTGGATGAATATGAAGGGGGATAGCTTGGTACGCCTACATAACAGGTTGCGTCTTTTTAAAATAGACACTCGGGAATATCCCTGCTGGTCTCTAGGGTTCGTTCGATTCGAAGATAAAGCGAGCCGCCTATATATAGGGTGTTTCATCTAATTCGAGTATGTACTTAAAATATATATCTCTGTTGCTTTTGACGATACAAAAATATGTCGAGGTAAGAAATTGTTTAATTTAATTTATCAGAAAAAGAAAAAAAAGATAAAAGAAAAAAACCCGATGATATTTAGGTCATCTTGAAAAAATAAAGAAATCTCGAAAAAACTATGTTAATCACGATATTACTATCAGCAGATCAAACAATACTTTCCTTCGAATATTGTTTTTTTTTCGTAATATCAATGTCTATATCATGCATGATCAATAACGAAGATATTTTAAGAGGTTTTCGAGTTTATTGAAACACCCTGTATGTGCATCATCTCGTCTCATCTTCGTTTCTCTCTCGTTTTCCTTCCCTTAGGATGGCTTGCGTTATTTTCATAAGCTTCACTGATCGATCATTGGCTTCAGTTTTAAAGAAGACGTTCTAGTTTGCGAGAGGACAATATGGAAATGTTTGTATAGAAGTGTTTTTCTCAAAGATCCTATTCTTAAAGCAGCCGTCCACTTGAGAGTTTCTTGGAAATAGTTGCTCTCGAGAGTACTCTCAAATTTTGTATACATTTGAGAATACATAGAAAATTTTTATTCTCGGATAGCCACTAACACGATCGTTGAGAGCTTACTATCCGAGACAGCAACTCTTAAATCATATCCATTCGAGATTCGCTTATATCCGTTTAGGTTCGTTTGTTTAGCTGTTTGTTTTGGGATAAGCATGAGATAACGTTTACATTCATTTGTTTAATGTTAAATTTATTTCATATATTTATGTATTGTTATCGTAAGTATGTATTGTAATTTGAAAGTCTCATATTTCCATTCATTCTTTTCTTGGAGATATTTTTGTGCTGCTATTATCCGATAGTTACTTTCAGGATATGAAATTGATTGGTATTTCCGCAAAATATGAAGCGCTCTGATAATATCATCCCATCGTTTTGAGAACATTATACAACGCAATCGCTTTCAGATGGTTGAACTATGCTCTCAGATATATTACAGTTACTTGTAAACGCAGTAAGCAAGTATAGCAAGAAATATTCTCGGAGAAACTCGAGATAGTTTTGATCTTAAGTGGACGGTTGCTTTTATGTATTGTGAGAGATCAAAAAAATATACATATATACATACATACATTATTATAATTTTCTTTCGTTTTTAGATATTCTTTGCCCTCGCAATACCCTTGGACGATCCAATTACGACGTACTCGATGTCCGTTGCCTTTTTCTTCGAAGCGAATTATAAGTTGCCGACGAAGGATGATATTGGCTTAGAGGTCAAAGAGGAAGAAAAAAGACGAAGGAAAAGCATAGATCGCGCCACGGTCTATTCTATGTTGGAATCAAAATTTAAATCGTTAGTATAAACGATCCTGTGTAATCTAGCGTTTAAAATACAGATTAAATAGAACGTTCTCTTTACCTGGGTAGATCGGGATAAGGTCGAGACAGTCTTTGATATCCCGCTCGCAATAGACCTTCGAAGGACACTAATTTTATAAAGCACCACTCAGGATGTAAATTTTGTTGATATCGCAGCAGAGATCGGGACTGGTATTCATAGTCTGAACTTTAGACCCAGAGTTAAACGATTAATAATCTCTTTCGCTTGAGAAGATTTGAACATTTATCCTTTGACAATTTATGGAAAAATATAATGAGATATAGTATACACGTAGATATATAATATTTTGAAGATGTAGTTATTAAACATTGTGATCATTTTTTTTTCTTCACGAAACGCGCGTTTAACGATCAACGATCGAGTATTATTTTAGACTTGATCTATGAATATGATCTATGTTTTATATGAAATATAAAACAAAATTTTTTTAATAAAACGAACGAACCTTCGCAGTATGCCTATAATAATAATAACGAGTGATATTTATTTTTTCATACGCGTGATGCTTTATCTCTACTTTTTTTTACGTTGTTACGGAACGAAACCTCGATAGTAGATAATTTGAAGAAAAATGTTCTCGCTAAGTGAGTAAATTTATACGACCATGTATAATAACATATTGAACGAGTTATATTCTCTCTCTGTCTCTCTCTCTCTCTCTCTCTCTCTCTCTCTCTCTCTCTCAGACATTACAAAGAGTCTTTTAATATCTTTGGCATCATCGACCTTCTGACGGAGATCTTGGTGCAACTCACCGTCTGATGGTGTAACGTCAGTATGCAAATCTCTCGTACTTGCCAAATTCAATTTAAATGTCTCGCATCTGTCGCGGAACACGCTAGTATTCGTACGTACACATACACACGAGTGAGTGCGCGCGCACAGACGCATACGTATATAGCCGATAGAGGACAGAAGGCATATAAAGCAAGGGTAGAGTCGTGCACGTAGAGAGGAGAAAGGGGAGATTCATCAGGCTAGTGCACGAATCTGTCGGTTCATCGGAAGGAGCCTTGTTAGGGAGATAGGACAGCGACTGCTTCGAATGGATTCTCTAAGAGTAACGTTAATCAATCTTCGAAGTTGATAAGATGAATCGTCTCGTAGAAGGGCATTCGTGACTATCGACTATCGAACGGAGTAATTAAATCTGTCGTTCCTACGTCTACCGATTGTCGCGCAACATCGTCAATTTTCCTTCGAGAAAATCGATCCTTCGCAACGAGTAATCCGTATTTTATTTTCTCCCTTTCGGATTCTTTTGATTACGTATTGCGAGCTTTTTCTTTTTTTTTCTTATTTTTTGTTATTTGCACGAAATTAAAAGGCAATCGAACGAACGTTACAGAGATTCTAATTATCTAATTTCGAGAATTCACTTTTGTATTCTATTTATCAGATTGTTCGTTGTTTACCTGTATCGTGAAATTTCTCTCCTTCTAGTTCTCGACTAAGAGAAGTCTCGGTATTACATAAATACACCGTAGATACTTGTGTTCTTTCATTCAACTTCCCTTATATCCCTTTGACCTTAATTATACTATATTTCGTGATACTTCAGAGTAAATGTTCTATTTTCAATCGGAACGGTTTAACGTCACACAGAAATCGTATCGATCAAAAGTGAGACATTCCGTAGATTGTCTTAGAAAATCTAATTTTTCGTGAGTCAATTGTTTTCGGTCCTTAAGCAAGTATAACAATGTTCTCATCAAGAACACACTAGCTGTGTCCATTCTTCTCGCTAAATTTGATCCAATTTTCTTGTCATTCGTTAGTCACAAATAGATACACACGCTAGATTAGAAAGAAACGTTAAGCGACGGAAGAATGTAACACTCTTGTCCAAGAGTGTAATGGAAAAGAGAAAGATCTAAGGGATCCACGTTTCTTCCCTCTCGGTTCAAGTTTCCCAAAAACTCCCCATTTGTCTCGCTTTACTATTCGCCATATCTTATAACGGCGTTGAAGAGGAGAAACAGGATGATGGATCATTCGTTGCGTGCCTCCAGAATCGGCTATCCGGCTCGGCAGTGCCTTCTCAGATCCATATGCGAGACCACACGACTAGCCTGGAAGCTCAATGCCGGTGTCCTTGGAGATCTCTTGCGAATCCTGTTCACGTGAGTGTATTAACGTGTCTCTTGATATATTCCAGATATATTTGTGGTTTCTCCAACTTAACGAGTAAAACGGTTTGTATACGATGAAGAATAATAGTAGTCCTTGAATTATCTATTCTTTAATTGTAAATTGGTCTGATAAATTCGAATATTTTATTTTTCTCATAAAATTGACAGAGCACAACATTTTCGTTCTCGTTTTAACGAGGACATCTGACGTTTCTTTTCTTTTTTTTCTTACATTCCTTTTTTTCTATTTTTCTTTCGCAGACCATCCTCATCGCGTTTCGAAGTCGATCTTCACAAGGAATACGCTGAAGCTGAGAAGGTCGATAGTACGAGGAAATGTTCCGAAATTTATTCCACCTGCAAGTACGGGATTTACGACTATATAACGCTCCCCTATCAGGATTTGTGAGAGTAGCAGCTTGCCCTCGGTCGGTCCTTCTCTCTAACCTCCAGCACTTTTGGTTGGTATGACGTTCTCGAAGCTCTAATGAAAACTCACGAAAGTTCGCTAAATCGGAAAGGCTTCATTTTTCCGAGTGCTTTCCTTTCATCGTTCCGTCTACGTATGTACATCATTTTCGAATTCTACTGAAAATAACAATGATGATTATAATAATAATAATAATAATAATGATAATAATAATAATAATAATAATAATAATAATAATAATAATAATAATAATAATAATAACAACAACAACAAGACCAACAATAACGTTAATAATAATCGATTTTTTGTATATCAATGAATTATTATCGTTATATAAACATAGTATATATATTGTCCATTGTTGTTTCGATCAAATCTCTTTTTTCCCTCCCTCCCTCTCTCTTTCTCTCTCTTTCTCTATACAAATCGAATTTCGATCAAAGCCACGTATACATACGTGTCTATGATTTTAATCGAGGGATTTGTTCGGTGGTTCGCGATATCGCCAACCTTTAATAATCGTGATTTCGATAGCAACGGGGAGTGAATTCGCTCAGTCGACAATGCAGAATATTTGCTGCAATAATCTAATCCAATATACGTCCAACTGTAGGGCTTGTAGAGCTCCGGACTAATTTAAAATCCGTCGGCAAAGTTTTCATGGAAATTAGACAGCTTTCTTGGCATCGAACTTATTTCGAAATTATTGTAATTTCGCATAATTATCATAGAGAAATTCAAGCTTTCCTTCAATTTTCCTTTGTTTCATTAAATTTCAATTACATATACCAAAGTCGTTCTTAGAATGTATACATCTTTCGAAGTTGTAAAATAGTCAACCACGTTTTTTCGATCAAACAACGCATATGGAATTCTTAATCATTAATATAATTTACTAGTTAGATGAAAGCACGTTGATCAGTGACTTAGTCATTGATCATGATTTAGTCATTTTTATTATTTCTAACAAAATATGTTTCTCATTTCTGATTCGATTAAATCGGTAGCGATACAAAGGACGAGGAACGATATATTCAAAAATATTTGATCACTCAACGTATTTAAAAGAGCAACAATTTTTTTTTCGACGTTGTAACTCATTAATGTATATATATCCAAGAGAAGATAGAAAACGATTGTCCTGGCTTTTTCGTTGTGTTACTAGATCATTGTAAAGCATTTTCCATTTTCCTTATTTCTTTTTTCCCTCTTACTTTCTTCCTTTCTTTCTCAGTCGAGGCTGTGACCTTTCGTTTTTACATGAGCCACTCCCGCGTTACGTGCGCCAACGTAATTCCATTATGTAGATAAAATCAGCTTGTTTACTTCTTGGAAAGGAAGCTCCTTCGACTTCTTCGTGGCGGGTGTCTTGTAGCTTGGCCATTCTTGCAACCGTGCAGTTTGGATGAGAAAGTCCAATCAAGTTGAAAACGAGCGTAAGAAGAAATGATCGTTTTATGCTTTTCTCCTGTATCCTTCTCCTGTATCCATTCTTGCACTCATTCGTTCGTATGGACGTATTCTCGTGCAATAAAAAAATTGAGACGGTCTCTCATCTTTCCTCTTTTTAACATCTACCGGATCGTGAGAAGCGTCGAAGGTACGTAATACTCGGTATGATCATTTGAATCTTATCGAGGTCGAGGGAAAGAAGGATCGAGTGTAAAAGAGTTTATTACTCCAAAGGTAAAGGAAATAAGTATAAAAATTACAAATCACGTTGCATTAAGGAAATAGAGTAAATTGAGCGTAGGAAGATACGATAATGATCGATAATTTATAAGATTTTTTATAAAATACTGAAAATATATTGTATAAGTTTGAAATATTTAATTGATTCTAAACGTAATAGGATATTTTTAAAATAAAAAGGATGGTATATTTATATACTATTTTTATTACAGAGTATTCAAATAATTTAAGATTATTATATACTAATCAATATTTATATTGTTAACTCAACAATAATATAACGATTGTTAGTTTCGGTCTTTTTTGTATTGATAACAAAATAAGAGGCGTTTGTTGTTCAAAAATAAAACAAAAAGAATATACCTCATTCATATCGTTAATCTAATAGGAACCGTTCATATAGAAGATAATGCAAAAATAAGAAGTTAAGAGTTTCTTCTTTCGTTTTTTATATATCCTAAAGATAATTTTAAAATTAATAAAAACAATATACTTTCTTGTACAATATTTTATCGGCAGAGTACAATTATATTCACTGTGTAAATTCGATTGACGATAATCATTTTATGTATTAATTGTAATCTACATAGTTAATTCTCTATAATCCAATTTTTTTTTCATCTCTAGAAAAAGAAATTATATTACTTCAGTTATGAAGTTTAATTAAATTTGCAGACAACGAAATAAAATAAAATTTTATATTAATATAGATATGAAAGTGTGTGAATTCAAAGTTACATTGGTTTAATAGAAAGTTAATATTACACGTATACATATGCATGCACTATAACGTTTTTATGATATCGTTAAATGCAATAAAAATAATAATCACATTGCAATCTAGTTTTCATTACAGGAGATTAAATGGAGAAAGAAAAAGAAGAAGAAGACTTTTAGAGATATGTTCGTTCTATTTAATTCTCTCGGCTTTCGCTCTTTCGGTGGTTTCCATTATGCAGACGAAATCAGCCCCGTTCGTTCGTCGGAAGTAGCGGCGTGACAAACCGTTGCGGTTTTCCGAGCTTCATACGAGGACTCCAATCAAGTCGAAGAGTCCCACGGGGCATTGCGGTTGATACTTCGAGCAGCTTCCATTACGTCCAACCAGCTCGGCCTCGACGATATCTCGCGGCAGTTTCTCATGTCGCGAAGTCGTAGGACTGAAACAATTCGTACCGGGTTTACTCATTGAAAACATTAACGAAAGTGCTAATTATCAAAACTTTTGCGATCACGATATGGCACATAATCATTTACAATTATATTCAATAATTTTTCGATTCTATTACAGATAAGATCTTTTCACATTTGTCTCGAAGATATATTTCCATCCTAAACAAGATAAAATTCCAAAAATATCAAAATTTTATTGTAAATAAGAATAATATTGAGAACATTAGTAAGGCATGTTAATAACTTAACGATCGTTAAAACGATAAAATCCCCAAAATATCGAAATTTTATTATAAATAAAAATTATAACGAAATTAACGCTCTTTAAAGGGTACGACAAAAGGCTAAGTTTATGATTTTGTTTTGCATGTAATTCAATAATAAAAAAATTTTTAATAGTGTGTACTTTGAGAAATATTTTCCAATAAAAAATTTCAAACTATCCGTTATCTCCTTGGAATTATCGATATTGAATCGAACAGAATCATTTTGAACGGTGTTTGCGGGTCAATAACATCGGCTCAAGATATTATCAAAAATGGAAAAAACTCATAAAGTACGATAAAAAGGCCAGTTGTCTTTCAATATTTTCATTTAATAAAAAAAGTATGAGCGATTGAATTTACCATTAGATTTTCGATAAAAAATTTCAATAGTTCTTTCATGATTAAAAACAGGAATTATGACTTCTCGAATACATTTTTGTATCACAAAGATAAAATAATACATATAAAAAGAAATCGTACCAAATTTTATTCGAATCTATTCAATAGTTTTTAAAATATCATTGGCACCGATTTGAAAAACATAATTTTGAGAAAAGGCGTTTAAAGTTTGAGGTAATTTCATAAATTTTTGGAACTTTCACAGAATATTCTAGTAGGATAATAATATTGAATCAAAATATTTTGGAAAAATCTATTATTTCGAACTTTCTAAGCGTATGTAACTGCATGAATGAATTCCTTAAGAATCAATTAATCAACTTAAACAAACGAATATTAGATTATTCATACATGTACGCCGTATTAAAAATATTAATAATTTTTATTTTCTAGTCTCGTTAAAATAATAAATTTTCGTTCAGTGATTGAACCGTAATATACATATACGTTTATCGAAATTCGAGGAGCAATCGTGTAATTGTAAATCATGAGGATAAACAGAAAATATCTCTTTTTTTCAACGTACGATCCATTTGCTCATTTCAGCAAAGTCAAAAGCAACTACGGAGCTTCTCGAGGAGAACATCGATGACGAGGACGACAATGCGTTGTCGCGTTTCCTGCCCGCGGGCTCTTTCCTTTATTCATACGTCCCTGGCTCGAGAGCTTATGCTTCCATGTGTATAACCACACACATACACGTGCGCGCGTGCACATAGAGAGTGAGTGTGTGTGTGTGTGTGTGAGAGAGAGAGAGAGAGAGAGAGAGAGAGAGAGAGAGAGAGAGAGAGATAGACAGAAACAACATACACAGCAAGTACAGAGGAGTCATCCTACGTGTGCTTGCAAGTGCACGGTAAGCTAGCCGATACAGTATAAAAGAAATATAAAAGTGAGTAAGCTAAACCAAATTTACTTTCGACGATATATATGTATGTATATCTACTTCAATTTATGTCTCCTTGATATATATCCAAAAAATACGAAAGAAAGCAAGAAAGGAAAAAAATGAATGTTAGAAGAAGAATGAAGGGAATTAGACTGAAAACCCCTTCATTTCTTTTCCCTTTTTTCTTGTTTCCTTTTCTTTTTTTTTTTTATCTCGACCTACTACTCCGACGCATATTTCGAGTCGTTTCATTTTATTCATTAACTTCGAGTTTAATCGAGTACTTTAGTTAAAGTATATCATTGTTGTTAGTTATACTGATTTGCATCGCTTCCTTTCGTTTTAAATCAGCATCGCTTCTGATGAAAATTGATTTCGTAATGGAGATAGAGTGATTTAAATTATATATATGTATATATATATATATATATATATATATATATATATATATGAATTAAATTAAATATTAAAATATATGGTGCTTCATTAACCCTCTATAATCTACTTACTTTCCATCCGTAAAAAAGATAATAACAAAGAAATGAAATAATATATATGACTAGGTGATTTAAAAATTCTATAAAGTTATACAGTAATAAGAATTTAATCAAAATTAGCTTATCTTTTATTATCGAATTCAAAAAGAGATAGAAATGAATAGAAACAAACGAAATAAATAACGATTAAAATCATCTGAGTATCGAAAATTAGCTTTTGATGGATCGGTATACACAACTACCATCTCGCGTTTTTATGCAATTTGCTTAGACTCGATGCTCGCGATAGTATTGTACGATAAACAAAAAAGGAGAAAAAGAAATAAAAATGATGCTTTATTCTTCGGGATCGTTAATTATTTCTTTTGTTCGCGAAAACTTCCATTCATTTCGTAGATTGTTATTGGCATTCGGAAAACACTAAATTCTGGTATTCCTTTGTATTTTGAGAACATAGTAGATCAAAACGAATTCATTTTACTAATAGATTTCGCCAGCTTAAAAATGTCGAAAATAATTATTTTAACGTTTCCGCAAACGTCAAGTTATTTTATTATCGCATGATCAGATAACGGTTACGCGTACTTTTACGATATTATATTCTCGAAAGAAATACGTCTCTATTCTATGTGGAACAGTAAATTACCTACATACGTTTTACTACATGCAAGTGAAACTCACATTATTCTCATATTCAGAAAATGAAATAAACAAGGATCCTCTTGGCCGTTGAAAATAATTTCTCGCTAGTTAAAAAGCAAACTTTCTCGGCTCCGACTATGATTGCATTAACGAGCTAGGTAATGAACGGATTCGGTGAATACGTTTGTAACATCGGAAGTGGAACATAAGATTTATCGTGAAAACATTTCAACCATGGCTGCTCGCTCTTTTTCACTTAATAAAATTACTATGTCCGTTCGAGTTAATGCATGAAAACTTTGAAAAGTTTCTTTCTCCTTTTACTACCGTGTGTCGGCAAAGTAAACGATTATTAATCCAATTAGAAGATTTAAACGACCATAAACATGGATCTATGAGGACATATTTTTCGATAAATTATAGATTCTTGTGTCAATGAATTTTTTCCTTTTTTTACTCTATATTTTACTCAATATTATGTTTTATCACGCGCGTAACGTATTATTTTAATTTTTTATAGATTAAATTTTTCTTATAAAAAAGGAGAATTAAAAAAAAGAATAAAAGTCTGAGTAAATCTGACTCATCGAACATTCGTTATTCCTTTCGATTAACTTACGTGAATAAGACGTGGAAGATATCACCGATGACACCGTTATGTCTCAAAGGATATTCCGAGTTCTCGCAGATGGTCTTCAGTAGGCATTCCCTTCCAAGATATCCAGAGCTGAGTCGTCGATGGAGAGAGAGAGAGAGAGAGAGAGAGAAAGAGAGAAAAAGAAAATAAGCGTTGAAAGAAAAATAAAGGTAAGTAGATAACGAGGCGAAATTATTCTGGCTCGTCGTTACTGCTTCCCAAGCTAAGTACTATTTACATTGGACTTCAGGATCCTCTAACTGCAGAGGATTTCGCATACGTAATTCGGGCCACGTTCGCACATACGTTATATCTCAGTAGCGTGTCGTCGTTTCCACAAATGAAGGAGCTTTCTCGTAAAACCGAAATCGAGAGAGAGAGATAGAGAAAGAGAGAAAGAGAAAGAGAGAGAGAGAGAGAGAGAGAGAGAGAGAGAGAGAAAGCGAGAAAGGAAGATTTTTGGTAAAGCAACTTGCCTGACGAACTCGCCCCGTTGCTTGGTTCACAAGTATGTGGTCCATGAATTCACCTTTACCGACTCCCTTCCCTTCTAAGCTTGTGAAACGTCTTTTGAATTTAAATGGCTCGATGTACTCGTGAAAATGGCCAACGGGGAAAAACGAATAATGATTTTTTTATGCTTCGATTTTCTTCATTCCCAACGGAATAGTTCGTAGTAATACGTATTTACCAATTTAATTTTAATTTTTCGATGAATTTACGAACTCGTCGAATGAATATTTTATTTTTTTCTTCTGTTTTTTTTTTTTTTTTCATTTTCCTCTCTCGACATAAAACAGACATTTGAAGTTGAAACAGAATAGAAAAATTTCGCGTTTCTGTTATAGCGAGCAAACGTTTCCCCTCGTTGTGCTTGAAAAGACGATGCACATGGCACGAATTTCTCATTCGCGTCGTCGATCGACTTCTCGAAGTATTATTGAGCCACGAGCTTACCTCTCGAATTTACTTTCGAGTACCCGGTAGATCGTGGTTCTGTCGATGCTGCTCCTTCTTTTTCTTTCTCCTTCCGAAGCCTTCGCCGACCAAGGTTCGAAGTACGACAAGTTCGAGGGTAAATTGTAGGTGGCTTCGAAGAAATACGACAAGGAAATCGATTTCTGGGGATCTTCGAGTGGCACGGCGATAGCGAGGAAGATCTGAAAGGAATTAGATCTCTGTAATCGTTATCGACGTTATCAATCCCACTTCTCTCTTCGGTTCCTTTGGAAACGATCGATTCTCGATTTCTCGAGTTAGCGAGTCAAGCTACTTGAGATTTCTCACGAATCGAAGGATCGTTCGGAATCTCACGTTCGTAGACACAACTTTTTTTCTCGTGAAGAATGATCCGTTTTCGTGAGAAATAAAGAATAATAAAAAAAAAAAAGTAAAAAGAAAAAAGTACAAAAGGAAGAAAAAGGAAATCGGGATTCTATTTCTAATTCTTTAATCGAACTAATCAAAGATCCAAGATTCGAGAACGAATTTTTGTGAAAGTTAATTTAATCATTTTAATCTAACCAACTAATTACTTTTATTATTCTTGATGATGAAAATGTGATAATGTTAAAAAGATTCGTCGCATAATCGATTTTTCCATTTAATGAACGTTCAATTTTCTCGAGACTTGAGATCGTACATACATGACATGTCTGTAACTTACACCCATCGTACTAGCTTCTGGGAATGACAAGCTCCTGATAGGTCGATGAAGAGTTTCGGCTATCTCCGAGTTTGACGACTTGGACGAACACGTTAACAGCAGATTAAATGTGAGACATCTGTGAACGAACGAACGGTCCTGTCAGGAGCGAAGAAAGACGATTGTCACTAGCACCGAGCTTTTACTTGCTTATTTTCCGTCGATAGGGCATTTGTTTCATTTATAAAAACAAATCGATCGATCGTTGAATTTATACGATAAAAGGAGAGCACTTTGCACTATCCTACGATCTCAACGAGGTGCTTTTAGAAAACCAATCGAATCCGATGTTCCAAAGACTATCACGAATCGCATGGGAAAAGGGATACCTACGTATAAGTAAAAACGATGGTCGAACTCTTTTCTTCGTTTTATAGATAAGTACGTTTTCATTCGATAATATCGTAGCACTTATTCCCGGGAATGTAATGATGTTTATTTTAACTCGTAAAAACTCGGTGCCGCTTTTAAAATGCGTGTCCTGTGATGCGAAGCTTACAAAATGCTTATCACCGGTGGTGACATGTTGAAAGAGGATTGCCACCATAATCGCCCTTCTGGTTGATACATTTGTGTGTGTACTATCAATCCGTGTAAGGAGAAAACCTAAGGCTGTTTTTGAGGAACAACGGACTCGTTTCAAACTGGTATAACGTCTTTCTCCAACTTACTTGCGTACGAAGCAGTTTCTTTACGAGTTCGTCCTAGTCGACTGTGTGTCTCTCTTTTTCTTTCTCTCTCTCTCTCTCTCTCTTTCTTTCTCTCTCTCTCTTTCTCTTCTCTCTCTCTCTCTCTGCGTGTTCGTGAGTACAGTTAGACAAAGCAAATACTCGGAGCGAACGAAATGCTTTACGTAATACTCCACGTCCTCTTCTTCGTCCGTGTAAAGCAAGAATCTCGAGCGACGAGTCGAATTCTTCGCCGAGGACAAAATTATTTTCCTCTTTTTGAATTTTTTTTAATTTTTTCCTTTCCTTTCCTTTCCCTCTTACTCCCTCTTAATTTTTTCTTATTATCTTTCTTCTTTTTTTCATTTAGCTTCATCATACTATTTTTTTTCGTTCCCTTTTACTCAGAGATTAAGATCAGCGGAACGATGAGATTTGCTTACGTCCGGTTCCTCTTTCTCATTTCCGGTTGCACCGGAGTTTCTCGATCGGAAACAAGAGAGTACGAGAGAACGAGAAGTTTTTTAAGAGAGAAGAGGTACCTGCTTTTTCCTGATCCAAAGGATAGCGAAACAAAAGTTCAGGTTCGTTTTTTATTCGATTATTTTTTTTTTTTTTTACTTTTACTCCCTTTAACGTGTTTATTTTTACGATTTTTTACATTATTTGATTATAAACGACGGGTTTATGACACAA
Source organism: Dolichovespula media (assembly GCA_911387685.1). Classification (NCBI taxonomy): domain Eukaryota; kingdom Metazoa; phylum Arthropoda; class Insecta; order Hymenoptera; family Vespidae; genus Dolichovespula; species Dolichovespula media. The sequence continues at coordinate 5,768,934 of OU426864.1, read as the reverse complement.
TTTACAAGTCGCGCGACAGTCAACGTGTTAATTTTATTACAATCCATCCTTCCTGATTTTTGCGAATTTCGTTTCATGATTTAAAAACGATAAATGAATTTATTTTGCTTGTCATATTTTCGAGAAACATCTGTTGTAGGTAATTCTTCCGATATCACACGTATACATACCAGCATATGAATAGTTACATTACATTTTTATCTTTTTTTTTTTGATTCGCAAGTCCGCCTCTGTTTGACTTTGGTCGTCGTGAATTCATAATCGCAAAGTAAAGAACGAGTATATATGGTGGCGGTAGCAGATGCGGAGACAAAAGTAATTAAAACTCGTATGACCGCCGAGCGATTCTCTCTATTTCACTCTTGCCTTTCTTCAAGCGTTTAAAAGCGAAATATAATATCTACGTTGGTAGTTAGACTATATCGAAAATATTATTGGACTGTCCATCCAAACATTTAATTTTCCTTTTTTATTTATTAGTTTTTCATTTATAAATTCTAATCGAGATATTGATTATATCAAGCTTCGAATAAAAATTTATACCTTTTATATGAATTATAATAATAACGATAACAATATGAATTATAATAATAACAATAATAATAACAATAACAATAAACATAATAATAATAATAATAATAATTATTATTATTATTATTATTATTATTATTCAAATATTTATTATTATTATTATTTACAAATCTTTGTTATTCAGATATATGTACATTATGCTCATGTAAGCTTTATTACTTGTATTTTGACAAAAGTTAAAAAATAAGAAAAATAATGGACCAATCAACAAAAGAACTGACAATCGTTCGCTAATGGATTTCTGATTTTTTGGAAAAGGTGCTTTTCGGTCTTGGTCTACCGATGGAGGAAGATATATCTATGACTCTCGGTTACGTGTTGAAGTGTAATTACGATCTACCTTACAATTCGTCGAATTTCACAAGAGCTCACGCACGATTTAAAAAGTTCACCGACAACGCTCTACCGCAGGGTGAAAAACCAGAGCACCGAGGTAAAAGGGAGAGAAAAAAACAGAACATCAAAAAATGAGAATGAAAAGGAAAGGGAGAGAGAGGGAGAGGGAGGGGTAAAAAGCACCACGAGCTCGAGCACTCATATATAAATCAGGCCACTTCGGTGAGATTATTCACCTTTTTAATTTCCTTTCTTGTATACGCCAATATGTGTGGGTGTACTCATACCGTACAATATGTTCCTTTCTTAATAAACAAAGAGACGCGTTCGTAGAAACTCACTACGACCTGATTAATCTTTCTACAATTGCCGCTTTTTAGGTCTATGAAAGAAATACTGGAATTATTTGCAGATAGTATATACATGGTTTACATAAAAAAAAAATATTCTTTAGAAATCAAATCCCTTTTGATCGGATTGCAAAATGACATTTGAAATATGAAATTCCTGTGATTTCGCTTTCTGATCGTAGTTCCATGTTAACTTGATGCGAAGCAAAAAGGAAAAGCAAAAACGAAAAAAGGAAAATAGAACTGCCATGTCGGAAAGCGTTTAAAATAATATTTACTGGACGTGACGAAGACTGCATTAAAAATTATACTTGCTAAATTTTTCCTCGGTCTCTTTAATTAAAGTCGTGCGATCTAATCTCTAAAAAAGTATAAGAAGAAGAAGAAGGAGGAGGAAGAGGAAATAAAACCGAAGTTAACAAAAAGTCGAAGTTCTTGTCGCAATTTCATCGATGTTATTTAAAAGATATTTCAATAAAATACAATACGAATTCAAGATTCAAATTTCAATAGAATACGGATTAATTTAAACACCGAGTAGATACATGCGTTATTATGTTATATGCATACATATTTTTTATATAGACAATAAAGTCCAGACCAGAAAATAGTATTATACTATACATTCATATCATTTACAATGTCACGTATGCTTCTCATTTATGCGAATTTTTATTAACAAAGAGAAACCTGATTCTTCCCAAAGCCATAGTTGATTTATATTTGGTAATATTCTTTAATAAAAAAACATCGAGCAGAATATCGCTGCCAATACTCTCTCTCTCTCTCTCTCTATCTATCTAGCAACGTTAGCCATTTACCTTCTTTTCTTTTTTCTTTTTTTCTCTCTGGTAATATAGGTCTGAGCCGTTGGACCCTCTACAGAATGCTGGAATCAGCGATGGAAAGGCTCGGCTCCGGTAAGGCTTGTCTACTCCGTGCCGTTTGCGAATCAGCGTCGAATCCCTTCGAGAAAGGACGCGGACTCCTGGGGGAACTCTTGCACGTTCTACTTACACCCTCTACGACCTTCGAAGAATACGAAATCTACTCCGATCGCGAATACTTCGCGGCAGAGGCGATCGGTCGGAACTCCAATGGGAGATGCGGATACTTTTATGCGGAGTGCCAATACAATCCGTTAGATTATTTTACGACCATCCGTGCCCACTAAGCATCAATGAGAGAACATCTGTAATGTTCTCTCTTTTACTATTACTTTCTTACGTTTTCATTCCGCAGAGCGGATGCTCTCTATACGAATGATTAACATTCATTTTAATTCTATTAATTATAAGTAATGTCGCGTCTGGTGTGCGATAGGTGACTCAAGAATAATAGAGAACAATAGTACTATTATGCAGCAACAATGAGCTCATATCGTAAAAGATCAAATACCTGAATATCATTTCCAATAAGAATTTCATTATCGATGTAAAAGTTCGTTTGTTGTGTGTGTGTGTGTGTGTATATTTCTTTTTTTCATATTATCCATTCAAAATTTGACGCGTATAAAATCGATTTTAAGCGATTCGCTCGTGAGTACATTGAAAGTCGTTTAATTCCTCGTAGTGTCTGCTAATACGCTTAATTAAAACTAATAACTCTATATAACGTAATCGAAATATCGACATTCTACCAAATGCGTTACTCTGAATTTAAAATGACGTTATTACATCGGAAATGTATGCGTGAGTTCGTAATGTAACTTGTCTTTTACGTCAAATGGACCACAGAGCAATGGATTATTCGGTTCAAATTGCATCATGAAAACGATCGGTAGACCGTTGGAATATAGGGAGTGAGAAAGTGAGTGAGAGAGAGAGAGAGAGAGAGAGAGAGAGAGAGAGAGAGACAGACAGACAGACAGACAGAGAGTGCTTTAAATTGTTGGTTCCGAAATGTATTCGATTATTTTACCAACTCTTGGAGCGACCGACCCTCCGAACAAGGCATGTTGAGCGTCCACTTGAATTTATAATTTCATTTCCCCTTACGAATAATAGGGGGAAGGCATATCGGCCCATCCTACCCATTTTCCTCAATATTATGAAGGGATTCGTAAGTTCATAATGTTCATATTCTCGTTCGAGCGTTTTAAATGCCTGATCTTTGGAATAAACGCTCGCAACGCTCAATAATATGTTCAATAATAAAAGTGTCTTATGAGGAAAAAATTACTATTAAAAAATTATACATTTTTTAAATTACACAATCTAAAAATTATAAAATTCTTATGTGGATATAGAAAAATTCTAGGTTTTTTCTGTACGTATGCGTCAGCTATGTTAATAGGCCGTTCATAGTATGATCCATTTTTTGTTTTGTTCTGAAACACTTTTTTAAAAAAGTTTCACTACCGCAGAGAACAATCCATCATGTGCAATAAATAGAGACACTTCGTTATGAAATAGTAAACTATACTTGTTCTTTTTTCTATCTATAATAATAAAATATTAATATATAGGATGGACCAAAAATCTCTAGATGAATCAGAAGTTCCTCTTCCGATCTTTTTTTAGGCTAATTATTTTTCTCAGATTGTAAAACTACAAGCCTAACAGCAAGCCTGTAAAGTTCGAAACTTTGAAGACGTTTTTCACTATCTTAGGCTAAAAACAGGTTGCAACATAAAAAATAACGTTTTACTCAGAAGGAAATTCTTTGAACATACACATCCACGAAGTTTCACAACTTTTCCCGAGTTTAGGATCTTATCTTGTTAGTAGGTAGTAGTACTTAAAAAAGAAAATGGTATTTCGAGCTTATGAAATGACGAAGAAATATTAGTATTTTGCATAATTAACTTACAGTTAGGTAGGATAAAACAGTACCTCTAGTAGTAAATTCACAAAGTTTTGTTATTTATAACGAATGTCGATAGTGCAAACATGTTTCATTTATCATAGTTTTGATGTTTGTAAGGATCAACCGATTTTACGGATGATTCAGTCTTATATTTTATGTTTAATAATTCATATTTTCCGATAAATAAAACATAATATAGGTAATAAACTTATTATAAAAACGATGTGATTTTTAGTTTATAAAAAATAATTTTTTTGGTACCAATCGATATCTTCTCGAACTTTATCGAAAGAGACGTCACGTAACGCTCAAGTGATCACGAATGCCATTATCCTTCTTGCAACCGAGAATCTCTATGCAATCCTAAAGCCTCCTTAAGCTCTCTCTCTCTTTTTCGCTCTCTCTGACTCGCTCTCTCTCTCTCTCTCTCTCTCTGTTTCTGTCTCTGTCTCTCTCTCCTTCTCGGTTAATGTACGTACATTTTTTTTAACGGCGAAAAATAAAGATATCAAAGGAATAGTATTCGTTCATTGGACTCACCTCTGGGGACGGATTTCAGGGAGTGGTAAAAAGATGTATTCTCTCTTTCTTTCTCCCTTTCTCTTTCTCGAATCGATAGAAACTAATGGAATCGAAGTAGAGAGAGAGAGAGAGAGAGAGAGAGAGAGAGAGAGAGAGAGAGAGAGAGAGAGAGAGAAATGGAGAGAAGGAGAGATAAAGAGAGAGAGAGAGAGAGAGAGAGAGAGAGAGAGAAAGAGAGAGACAGAGACAGAAACAGAGAGAAATGGAGAGAAAGAGAGATAGGGGGGAGAGAGAGAGAGAGAGAGAGAGAGACAGAGACAGAGAGAAATGGAGAGAAAGAGAGATAGGGAGAGACAGAGAGAAAGTGAGAAAGGGAAAGAAAGAGAGACAGGGAGAGAAAGAAAGAGAGAGAGTTAGAGAAAGAGAGAGACAGAGAGATACTTGGTGATCTGCGAAGCGAAGAGATAGGGTAACGACAAGACGCGTTTACCAAAAGGTGATTACGGAAAAAGCGGAACTTCTTCTCCCTATGGATCTCTGGAATACGTTCGAAAGAGGAGTAGAACGAAAAGGAGTTGCCATTGCTCGTTCCGAGTTCGCGATAGGAAAAATACGATTTCTCGGAGATTCCAAGAGTTAGGACTCGCAGAAAATAGATCGTTTTACTATGTTTAATCGTTTCGTTTTATTGCGAGAATAAAGAAAAGTCAAAATACCTGTCTAGTTATATTTTTTTTTTTGGAAAGAGAAAACTCTCTCTCTCTCTTTCTTTTTTTTTCTTTAGATTAACGCGATGTCATGGATGAATTATGTACATATTTGTAGATACTTCATAAAGTATAATTCTTATTTGAAAATCACTTTGTTAGACTTTAGGAAAAATAGGAGATGTTTCCTTTGTGTTGAACGATTTCATCCTTAGAAATGGGTTGAGAGAGAGAGAGAGAGAGAGAGAGAAAGAGAGAGAGAGAGAGAGAGAGAGAGAGAGAGAGAGAGAGTAAAGGTTCCAAAAAATAGCAGTTTTAACAAGACAATCCAAGCAGATGAGGAAGTTTCGGAGATTGCGAAACGAACAGGTGGAAGACGAAGCATCGCGTTTGCATACTTGGCAATTTCTCTGTACCATCTTTTACAAAGTTTTCCTTATAAATTATGTAGAAGGGGCTTTCTCGCGTTTTACGAGAAGTCGCTCTCCTTTCCGATGTACGAGCGATATGCAAGTTCTCTTCAACTTGTGGTCGTGAGAAAAAAAGAGAAAGAGAAAAAATAGAGAGAGAGGGAGAAATCGAAGGACTTCTCTTCATATTTTCCACCTGTTTTATTATTCCTCCTTAATTATGACCTTACTAACTGAAAAATACAGTCTACTTTTTTTTTTCTCTGCCATCGAACATAGTTTTGTTTAACTCTTGCGTTCTAAAGAATTTATAAAAAAAAATCGTCACGTCTTTGAGCATAATTTAAGATAATCAGGTTTCGGTCAGATCATGAAGCTTTTATCATGACCTTATTGACCTTAAAGAACCTGAATTCGATGATGAGCGACGAGACGGTAGACATAGATCGATAGGATAAAATAGAAGGTCATCTGAAGATTTCAATATGCTTATCTTTTCAACGTGTGATGTAACGATTCAAGGATGGATTCCAGGAATAGAGACTTAAGAGCTAATCACAGGTTTATTAATTAATTATTGATTGGGTTTTCAGAATGACAAAGACCGACTGACTTTTGTTAAATCCTTCTTTCTGTATTTCTCTTCTTCGGACACTTAGATCATCACATCAGGAAAATTTTCCAAAGATAGAAGATCTGTTCCTACTTTTTCAATTAAATTAAAATGTCAAAGCCTACGATTTTGATTGATATAAGATATAATTAGGAATCTATTGTATTACGAAGCGAGGTTCAGCTGACGAAAGATTAGAAGAGATATAACAGAATGCATTTTTATAAATCAAGATTATAATTGGAGATATTCTGAACTGTTTATGTCTTCAGAGGTATTAGGTGAGCGCCTGGGTGATCTGATTTTGATATTTTATAGTATCGACAACGAAGCGACGTGATATTGATTTTTTGATAGATACTAAAATAGCGTCAGTTTGTATTCTATTCTAAGTAGGTTCTTAGGTTACGCATTACTAAACTTTAGCAAGAAAAGTATTAAACATGAAAAGATATAAAAATAAACATACGCAGTATATAACATAACATATCTATCGTAAATTATTTTAATCCCTATTGTTGAATTATTTTTGTACTTTTTCCTTTTCTTCTTTTTTGTTTTCTCTTCAATGAATACCTTTAAGAACAATGCTATGCTATCTAAGGCACATTTTAATTTTCGTTTTATATAACAAATATTAACGAGGCGTATGTACCTGCTGAAAACTGGGATCTATCTCATCCAAGTTTGGCAAAGTAGAATTTAGGTCAACGATGCGCGACAAGCCGCACGATTCAATTATCCGTATGCAGATATTATTCTATTGAGGTTTCTGCATCGGCAAAATTCTCGTACCAATCCGTAATGCAAACATGGATCTATCGCCCGACAGGATATCGCTCTTAGTCTCTTGTCTCTTGATATTGCTCAGCTGTACCATTCAAATTTTTTTTTCTTTTTTTATTCTTTTTCTCCTTTTTTTTCAAATGTGTTGAAAGAGAAAGGTCCAAGAGAAACAAACTCCATCGTTCGTGACATTTATTCATTCCATTTTATTTTTCTTCCAGTTAACACATGTTCGATCTTTCTCTCGATATCGAGTTAAAAAAAAAAAGTTAGAAATAGATACAATATTTTAAGATAACCTCTAGCGAAGAAACGAAAAAAAAAAAAAAGAAATAATAATTGTATTCGTCGACCAATAAAGAAAAAGGACGAATAAGAGATCGATAATGGCGATATTCATTGTTCAAAAAACCGTGAAATTGTTTATCGCGTAAACATCCTTTTTTTTCAAGCGTTACGAAGTATCGCAAAGATGAGGGACGCTCCATATAGGATAGGATTAATGGCGAGCACGTCGAGGCAAAACAGTTTTTTATGGGTGCTCGTCGTCGGCTGGTTCTGTGAATTTATGTAGGTCGGACCAGCTCGTTCATAAAGAATGCGCAGCTTGAATATGGGCCATTGAACTCACAGACAGCTTTTTGCCGGTGTATCTAAACATGGTCCAGGTATTTTTCAAGATATTATATAGGTCAAAGCACGTCATTGTCAATATCCTCTTATTTTCAATGTGATATACATACGTTTTAAATGCAAAAGACTGTCGTAGATTCAGGAATAAAATTGTCTTTCTGAATAGTTTAAATATTCATCGAACATAATGCAATATACGTTTGTAGTGTATGTTAGTGCATATTAATCGCCGTTAGGTTTATTTCGTTCGAGTAAGAGAATCAATAATTTATTCTGGATTCGAGATAAGTTGGTGAATCGTTTGTTATACATCTTAGATGTTTAAATGAAATAACGAATGATTGGCGGATGAGATAAAAAATGATGACATCATTAAACTTATCATAGTCGATTAAATCAAATAAAAGCTATCTGAATTATATCACTTATTGATATATTATATTATAATACGTAAACGAGCAAAGTAATATATAAAGATACATATATAAAATATTTCATCTAATCTGAGGATTTGAAATATATCTGTTTCTTATGATGATACGGTAAAATGATAAAGGAAAAAAAATATATCATAAAATATCTGAAGCGATATGATTTCGTCAGGTTTCTTTGTAAGTGTATCTCATTTTATAAACTCTTATTCAGACGTACGCACGCACACATGGAGAGAAAGGACATCCTATAAAATCGAATGATCCGATACGACCGGGAAAATTAGTCGCGTTATATTCCAAATTACGCCGTCGTTCATGGGCCATAAGAAGAAAATTAATTTGCATGGCAATGAAGCACATTTGCCGGTCGTGTAGGTTATTATTAATGACGTTTTACGTGACACGTCGTCGGCCGTTTAGGCATCGAATTGATTTTAATACGGGCTCGCATAACTTTAATGCCGTTTGATATCGATATCGACGGCAACCAAGTTGTGTTATATACATACATACATATAATAATCGATAGAGAGACTCGAGAACGGTAGTGGTTTATCCTATCGGCTGTTCGTTCAGCGATCTCGTCTCTCTACAAAGACGGTTCATTAGCCGTTTAACCCGCGGTCACTGGACTAAATGCCGTCATTAGCGAGTATAATTGTCAGACGTAGTTTAAGCTTCTCAATTTTCTGCAGTTTCATCGACACCTCCAACTGACTAAGAAAATGCGATCGCTCTTTGAGCCTTCGTTGAAATTTCTCTTCATTTTTTACTCCTTTTTTCATCATCCTTCGGCCTATCAGCGAGACAAAAGATATTTGGTTTTTCCACCACCGGGTGCTAACGCTCCGACGAAAGTACAGGTACTTTAGAAACAATTTTTATCAATGATATGTCAATCATTTATATTATATTTATTTAGTCAGTATTTTATAAAATAATTTTGTTTCATTCAAATATCTCATTCAAATATTTATGAATATTTCTTTCAGTATTTATGATAGAATATCAGTACATAATATAAGTAGTCAGTATAAATAATTAAGTTGGAATTGCGTCTGCGTTGCGTCTGGATTTATTATAAATATTGACCATCTGTTTAAAATACTGACAAATTATTATATTTACGAACATTTTAATTAAAAATCTAATAGTTTTTGTATTAATTGATGTAATATTGACCACTTATATTACATACTGATATTTTATTATTAAAATTGACTAATTATTTAAAAGATTAATTAAAAATGTTTAAAGATACTGAATCCGTAAATAGCAGTATATGTAAATATTATATAAATCAATGTCTCTTGTAACGTTAATCATGATCAAAAGAGATTAAAAATTATTTAAAAAGAATAAGAAGTTATTTTGGATTTTGTAAAACAAATTTAATGGATGCAAAGCTATTAAATATTGACATGAAAATTATTGAAATTAATTCTTAATTCTTTAACGTTCTTTCGATTATTTCGCGTTAACTCTTTTATTTCGTAAAAAGTTGCCTTGCGAAAATGTCGCGATTTACGGTTTATTCTTTATCCTTTGCATCTGAACACCCTCATTCTTACACCCTTTTTACAACCGTTCTCTTAACCGTCGACCAAGCTCGAATACGAACGTGATAAACGATCGATGACACCTGCCTATGTTTGAAAACCGTTCCAGCTAATCCTCGGGCTCGGTTTACCCATGGAGGTCGACGTCAGCATGATTATCGGATATGTGATGAAATTTAATTACGTCCTGCCCTATAACGCCTCCTACTTGACGGATTCATTCGTACGGTATGAGAGATCGATCGACCATGACGATTCCGTGGAGGAGAACAATGGATTTGACGTTCGAACATCGAATATACTTGGTAAGTCTTTCTTCTATTCTTTCTTCGAATATAATTTGATATAAATGTTTATAAATTTAGTAAGAACTTTATAAAATATGTGAACGATTAAAATTTAAATAATTCAAAATGTAATCTTGGAGATAAAAATTTTTCCTAAATACGAATTTCTTCGAGTAATATTATTAGTAATTAATTTATAATGATACTGATAAGAAAAGGAAAAATTTCCTAAGATACCTATAATGTTTTCTTTCTCGTTTCTTTCCTTTTTTTCTTTTAACTTATTCTTTATATTTATAGTATTAAAGATCTTATCGATCGAATTGAGCTGGATTTCTTACGTAGCATGCATTATTTATTAAAGTTAAGAACATTGCGGTAATAGAGATTGCCGTTTCGCGTTGGAGATTTTACCTACTTTAATCCCTGTCCCCGCTTTGAAATCCGACCAATATCCAAGAGGATCGAGATGGGAAAGTGAAAGAAAGAGATCGAGTTCTTATAGACAGTATATCACTGTGTGTGTCTGTGTGCTATGTGTGTGTGTGCGCGCGCGTATGTGTTTGTGTGTGTGTGTGAGAGAGAGAAGGCTTAGTGCTCGGGGATAAGACGAAGATTTTCTTCCTTTACATATTAATAAGGCCACTTTTGTTGCGTACACCTTACCCCTCGTCACGTCAGGGCCGTATCACAATGGACGAAAGCCCTTGCTCTTTTTTTTTTTATAGAAGAATACGCTTTTTTCAGAATCCTCTTTTTCCGGGACTCTTTTTCTCTCTCTCTAACTCTCTTTTACAACTCTTCTGTATTTTATCGTTATCCATCTTCCATTCAATTAGACTCATCGGTTACATCCAGGTGGGAACTTTACGAGATCATTGAATCGGTTTTGGAAAATTCGCATTATGGCAAGGTCTGTCTTTTAAGAATGATTTGCGAGGCTGCTGATGTACCATTTAATAGAATGCATGGACTCGCAGGACAGCTATTTCGTATACTTCTCACGTGAGTATAGTTCCAATTAACATTTTTTTTCCTGTTTGTCTGTCTCTCTCTCTCTCTCTCTCTTTCTCTCTCTCTCTCTCTCTCTCTCTCTCTCTCTCTCTATCTCTCTCTCTTTTACGTTCGTTTCAATTAGTATAGTTTTGCGTATATATTATGAAATATTTTTGCCGATCGCTATTATTGTTAACAATGAAATTATATCGTCGATAATTGATGAATTTTGCTCTCCATTATCATTAATGTAGCTACATGAAAGTTGACCACTTTGGTTCCTTTAACATATCCATTCGCGATGTTTAAAATCTGCCAGGCATCATCACCTCGTTTAACGGTCAGAATGAATTGGATTATTTATAACAGTGCAGACTCGAAGCGACGTCGATGACGTTGGTGTTCATTGGATTAATTTTACACGCGTTTGCGACGAAGCAGCGTCGGAGTTCATTGGCAGAAAATATTCGTTGGGAGACCTTCATTCGTGTGTACATACGTGTTATACGTATATGTTGTATAATATTAATGAAACGTCATGTGGTTCATCTTTTGTTGAAACAAATTAAACGTATCAGCGTGGGCTACGTCAAGAACAATTATCTCTTTGGCTTAATTTCAATAGATTAATCTCTTGATACTCGTTCTTCATCGTTTAGATCGTGTTTTTGTGAAAACTTTCTTTTTATTTATTTAACTCTATAACCGGATCTCTTTTCTTCTTTCAAAAAAGGTTATATAAACTAGGAAATATTATACAATGGATATGAATTAACAATATAATTAAACATTTTTTTAATATTTCATTTGAAAAATCACAATGCTGTATGGAGTATTTGTATGTACGTGAACTATAAGTCACGCACACATATATATGTACATATTATATGCATATTGATATTATCAATAATATTATTTATAAAAATTTTCTAAAATAAAAAATGAGATAGAGAGATACTTCAGGATTATAAGGAAAAATAGTATCTTTCCACATCGAATAAGATTGCAAAAGATTTGTTTTTTATAGGATATTGTTACCCAGGAAATTCCATTTAATACGCTTAACGTTCTCTCTCTCTCTCTCTCTCTCTTTCTCTCTCTCTCTCTCTCTCTCTCTCTCTCTCTCTCTCTCTCTCTCTCTCTCTCTCTCTCTGATAGCGATTTATCAATATTCTCAGCATCATTATCAATAATAGAACTTTTATACAAATCAGAATTTAACGAAGGAGTTATCTAATTTATAATTACTAATATTTCTTATTTTATTCTGCGAATTAATTAAATTTCCAAAAGAATTGTCCAATTTTGTCTACACGTAACAATAAAGACTGTAGCTGGTCCGTTGCTAGTTTTAATTTTCGTAAATTCTCTAGTACAGAATCCTCTTCTATTTTGTTGCAGGCCTTCGACAACGTCCGATACGTTTAGAACGCATGCCGATCAGGAATATCACGGTGCGGAATTGGCAGGTCGACAAAATCCCGAGCGATGTCAGAGTATATTTTCCGAATGTCCGGAAAGTCTGCTCGAATACTTTACCGAGATTCGAGAATAATTTATAGCTTAAACGTTGTCGTTTTGCGTACGCATCGGTGTTATAGCGTTTCCAAATGTCCATTCGAACTCATTCGCCTTTGGGGCTGAGCTAATAAAGTTGATACGAATCCTGCAATGGTACGAATTTGTCATTAGGAAAATATTTCATTGGAAGTAGCGTTTTTACCAGAACGAAAGAAAGGGGAAACAACAGTCAAAGATTTTCGATCTTAATTATCGAACATCTTTTTCCTTTTCTCTACTGTTAAAATTCTGAAAATATAATCTTGAATTCTATTAATTCATATTAATTGTTTCGTTGAATTTTCTTTTTTCGTTTTGTTTCAATTTCATTGATTTTTAAGACGCTCAATTAAAAGAAAAAAAAATATGAGCGTAACGTGAAAGAAATCAGAAAATCATCTGTTTTAAATATTCATCTGGTTGAATCGTCGCACGACAATTGCAAAGTCATTTAAAAGAATCATGGCGAAACGTTTTATTCTTCTCTACCACTCGATGCGGTTCGTTCGAACGGTCGCCGATAAAGAATATGAAATCGATAAATTTCGAGTAATTCCCCGGGGGATTGTCAAGTGAAATTAAAGTTCGAAGAAAAGATGGCGCCGGCATGCTGTCGCTATTACTACTGGATACTGCACCTACACTTCCTCTTTATCCTCCACCTCCTACTACAATTGCTATTGCCACAGGTGTTCCTTGTCTTGCACATTGCCGTTGCACCGTTCGAAGCAGATACGCGAAAATGCGCACGGCTGTACCGAAACCGAAACGTAATTTATGACTTACGTTGGCCGTTTGGTATCCCTCGAGCCAATATTAGAAATATAGAAGGGAGAAGGAGCCGAGTGGAAGAAGATGGAACAGAACAGAAAGTGAGATAAAAGATAAGAAGAAAAAGATAACGAAGGAAAACGAGAAGAAAGAAGAGAATGTGAGAAAAAGTGAGATAAAAGAGGGGATGACACAGAGAGAAAAGAGAAAGAGAAGAGAGAGAAAGAAAAAGAGAGGGAGGGAGAGAGAGAGAGAGAGAGAGAGAGAGAGAGATGAAAGGTGGTGAAAGAAGTGCCCGAGAAAAAAGGGAAGGAAGGTTATAACGGTCCCTCGCAACAGAACGTGACGCAGTTATCGGACGTTATTGGCAGTTCTTTCTTTCGATAACAGGTGCGCGTAAAGAGAAAATACTCCTGGTTGAAATGAATAGGGGAGTAGAGCCAGAGCGAGAGCGAATAAGAGAAAGAGAGAGAGAATGACAAGAAAAGATAAATCCGGATAAAGGGTAAGTAGGAGGGGTTACGAGGGTGACCGAGGACCAATTTCTAGGACAAACCTATTCGCGGTAATTAACAACGGACGACAATATACGATTTTATTTCCGCTTCGTTACATCGTTGTCGATATAAAAACCTTTGAAATTTGCGAAAGTATTCTCTTTCTATCTGTGACTACATAGTATAGATAGATACATAGATAGGTGTGCGTATATATATATATATAGGTATATCTTTCTCTCTCTCTCACTCTAAATTCGAGCCGAAAGTCGGCACGATTTGTGGCTCGTCGAGTCGACGTCACTTATTTCGGACTGACGAATGAAAAGAGGCCGCGACGGCGGTTTGTATCCACGTTGCCTAATGGTTTTTCGTTACGTTTTCGACGTGCAATCGATCGTTACTCGACGTCCGTCGATTCTCCTCGTCTACGTTCGACAACCTCAATCATGACGGCAATCACTTCGCGACAATCGAAAACTTCGCGTTAGCATTGATCGTATTTCGAAATGGCGAAAACTCGAGGAAAATCAAGTTACTTGATTTTTTCCTCTTTCACCTATTGCAATACACTCTACACACAACTCTTTCTCTTACCCCTTTCTCTCTTTTCTTTTTTTATTGAAGTAAATTCTATCGTATTCTCGTAGTTTTTACGAAGGCGCTTTCATTTATCGTCGTCGGGTGTCGTAAAAATGTAAAGAAAAAGACGAGCGAATCCCACAAATGCCATGGTACAAGGGTTGTTGTACTCTGAGTAAGAGTGTGTCAGGGAAAGCGAGAGAGAGAGAGAGAGAGAGAGAGAGAGAGAGAGAGAGAGAGCGAAAAAGGGTGAGAGAGAGGAGGACTATTTCAAGGGGTTGAATTTTATTGGATCGTTCGAAGGTTGTAATTCAATTCCATGGCGAAATCACACACCACGCATCAGGATATACACATGAACCGAGCGGTGAACGTGATGGTCTCCGTGACCATCCAGTCCCTACCTCTTGCTACTACACCCGTTACTAGTCCTCGTATCCTTAAGTCCTTGAGACCTTGGACTACGAGATGTTGTCTCTCTTCGTTGGATTTTCGTGGGCACCCTAACTCTCGCTTTTACGACTAGCTGCTCTACCGTCCATCGAGATCCTACGATTAGCATGGATTCAACTTTCCTACGAACGTTATCGTCCCAGTAAGACCTATTTGATTTAGATAGATAGTAAAACCTTTTCTTTAAGGTAACGAACATGGGATAATTATATTAAACTCGTAAAAGTCGAAAATGGCGATGATAAATGATAATAATAACCATTCTAAGATAGATAAGAATTCGAGAGAATGGATGTTCTTAATTATTGATAGGAAATCTAGTTTACGTGCCTCGAAAGGTAGAATCATCGTGGAGAATTCACAGGTTAATGCTTTGGGCTGTTTTTACTGTTCAGAGTCGTCAGAAACAAGAGGGGTTTAAGAGAGAGAAAGAGAGAGAGAGAGAGAGAGAGAGACAGAGAGAGAGAGAGAGAGAGAGAGAGAGGGAGAGAGAGAAAGAAAGAGAGAGATTTCAAACTTCATATTGTAGGAATACACTTTCCGGTTTGTTCAAACTGGAGCGTGTTAACCTGCCTCATAAAGGAGGAAGCTTGCCGAAGGGCTGTCGAGTTTTCTCGAGACTCGTTGTAAAAATAGTCCAGTTTCTATATTCATCTCGTATGAACCCTATGTTCGAGTTTAGTTTATAATCTCAAATAGTTGAAAGAAATACGAGAACAAGAGTGCCTACTTTAGTTCGTTAAAAATCGTCGGTGCTTCAGCCCTTCAAGAAACATATTCGATTGAAGATCAAGTATGCTTCGGTATCCACTCGAAAATCATTCGTTTCCCGTGTTGAATTATGACGGTTAACCGCTCGTTCGAGAATAAACTTTGTTCTAAACGCAAACTCAGGGAATCTCTAAGTAGCAAAGATTTTCAACGTGAAGATCTATTGCTTGTTATAGTTCGGATTCTTAACATTTCCAAAACAGATAATTAATAATATGTATATGATATCCATTATTATATCTAAATAGGTATATTCCTATATAATAGGTGTATTCCTATTTCCGTTTCCTTAATACCATAATATCATAATACTGTAATCTCTCTTGGCTACTTTTGAAAATCCGATAGCAGATAATTCCTCGTATTATCGTTAATCTCTTCGTAATAATAATAAGGAGTTATGATTAAGATTGTTGACAACGAGTGAAAAGAGTTAGAAACTATTTAATGTTGAACAATTCGCTGGGATAACGATAGAAATTCGCTTTTTTCTCTTTTCTTTGAAGTATCGCCGACTCTTGTTAACAAGATACCTGTTGTACCAGAAATTACAAAGAAAATCTCTCTTTCTCTCTCTCTTTCGCTTCGTTGGGCGAAGAGATGAAGCTGATAGTTAGAGAGAGAGAGAGAGAGAGAGAGAGAGAGAGAGAGAGAGAGAGAGAGAGTGGGAAAGAAAGAGGGGGAGAGGAGACAATCCTTTTCCATCGATCAAGATTTACGATGGTTCGACCGGCTGACATAAAAGTTAGAGCGGATGCGAAAGGAGATGGTATAAACCGGGACGTTTTCCTTCATCATTGAAATCGTGATACCTACCTCCATCGTGAAATCGTCCTTTTCGTCCCACTTATTAGATCATCTCGGAAAAGATATGACGATTAAAGATTTCAATCGAGATATAGAGTTGATCGTTATATTATCACGCGAATTTAATCCTATGATTTTGCTCCTGGATAAACTCCATCTCTCCGCTCATTTTATTGTTAGTTATAGCGAACAAACACTTTTCGCCATATTATCATAGTAATCTTAAAAAATTCATTGAAAAGCAATAATATCAATTAGAAAACAAGAAACGAGAAGTTAGAAACATAAGAGCGGTAGTATTAATCGTCGTATTACATAAGCGTATACAGGATTAATATAAATGTATATATTACTTTATTACTTACATATTTTATTACTGAATATTTTTATGCTAAAATATATTTCATATCCTATATATAAAACATATATGTAGAATATTGAAATATATTATTTCAGATATATTACAATATTTCTCAGAGATCAAAAAACAGGATGAATTATGAAGAAAGTAGTAATCGGTCAAGCGTATTCATATGTTCATTATATTTCCAGAATAATATTTTGGTTTTCATTAAAACATAGTTTCATAAAACGTGAGACGTTACATTGGTCTTCAGCTAAACTTTGACGAGTAGACCGTTCGAGAACAGCGCGAGTAGTAATCTCTAGCTCGTGTTTCCCTCTCCGTTTTCAATGTGCCACAATTTCGGCGTATTTCGTGAGAACGTTCCGCGATATTTAGAAACGTGTCTGGAAACGAAACGATATTATTTCGCTTACACGTACTTGACACGGCCTGAAGTTTTGTAGTCGTCGAACATCCGTGATTTAGAGCAGTTTGTTCGAAGGGTTTATTATAAAAGCTTGTTCGTCGATTTCGCGGTTTTTACTTCTTTACCAGCACGATTTTCGGAAGATTTTATTTATTTTCTTTTTTTTTAATTAGACCTAAATATCTATCTGTATTCCTTGAAACTACTTTTCGTACATCTTTATCATGAAATTATTAGGATTATTCATAAATAAAGTAAACCTTTAAAACCTTAAATATTTATTATTGACAAATTTCGATTTTACTTATTGACCAACCCAATACTTTAATAAACGATTTATCTACTATCTTCTTTTTGAATAAATTAATAAGGTATATTCGACGAGGAAAAATAAAAGCATATTTGACGTATTTTTCAAACTCTTCGGATTTTTAAACGGATTAGGGTTGTCCAAATTCGTCGAGCGTCTTTATTACTACATAACATTCCTTTGCGAATCTTCGTAATAAGAAAGGCAGCCTCAGACCAGTTTGTGGAAAAATGTCATAGCATCTACGTAACGAAGATCTTATACCCGAGCGAATGCGAGTCTACCGCGTTCCGTAATTCGAGGACATCGTGGAATCTCCGTGAAGCAACGGGACGCTTTATTCCAGCATTAAATTGAATTACAACTCTCCTTCTTCTTCCACGAACGAGCTCATAAAAGTCACCCTTCTTGTATAAGGGGATGGAACCTTATGTGGGTAGTCGTCTAATGCAAAAATTTCTTTCATCCTTGCGACCACAATTGTTCCTCGAAATATCTCGAAAAAAGAAAAAGAAAGAGAAGAGAAAATTTCTTACAAAAACAAAACGAAGAAAAGAAAAGAAAGGAAGGAACAAAAAAATAAATAAATAAGAGACCGTTCAACGAGTACACGAGAATAGAATTATGCTCTCTAATTGGACGAATAAACCTCTCTGCAGGAAATCACAAGCCACACTAGCTCGTATTAGTACAATTATCAGACTTAAATAGTAAAATAAATAAAAAGGGGAAAAAAATTGTTTCATCGGTTTTCTACGAAATCTCGAGTAACGATGTTATTATCTATCTTTTGTAAAATACCTCAACGTGTTTGTTCGACAAATACGACATTATCAGCTTCATGGATTTACTTAAGTATGAAGAAGGAAATAAGAGAGATGCAAAGTAGATAAAATATAAATATACCGGGATAGATCCCGATCCCGTTTCAGGGTCAACGACTTGTGAATAAAGAGTGTAAGCGTAACAGACATTTCATTTAATTGACTCGAGGAGGTAGTTTAAGCAGGTAGCTTCTTTGACGGATCATTGCGGTTTGTAGAACGATGTAAACAGCCAGCAACGAGAGAACTTTACAAATGTCTGGAAAGAATCCAGTTCAAGAGTATTCTTCCACTTCTTTTGTTCGTTGCTTCTCTCTCTCTCCCTCTCTCTCCCTCTCTCTCTCTCTCTCTCTCTCTCTCTTTCTCTCCTTCTCTCGCTCACCCTTCGTTCATCATAAATCTCTTCGTTCGATCAGCAAGTGAAATCGCTAAAAAGGAAGATCCGAGTCTAAAATGTCAACTGCGAAGAGAATTGTGCTGTTTTTTCTGTTACTTCGGCAATCTGAAAATTCTTATCAGCGAATCAACGATATAAAGGACGTGATCGGTCTTCCAGGAGCAGCGAAGATCAACGATACGACGATCTCATCGCGGGAAAAGAGAGCCTTAATCTTTCCCGGTCCTCAGATACCCCCGACCCTTTTGGTACGTTTTAGTTTGATCGAAGAAACTATATTCTTCTGTCTTTCTTGTTTTCTTTTTTTCTTCTGTCGTGATTCTCGATAATCTAATAACATTTATAAATTGATTTAATGAAAATACGTCTTTTCGTCCATCAATAATTTAATGTGTATATATATATATATATATATATATATATGTGAATAATATACATAATTTCGGAGAAGACAAAATTTTTCTTTTATATCGATGTCATTATTTCACATGTAATCGAAATACGTATATAATGAATTTTTGGAGACAAAGTTTACTTTTTTGGGATATATCTACATATCTCAATAATTATTTCTGAAATAACACAATATTATCTTGTTATAATAGAAATATATACGAGAACGTTATTTATATAAAAAAAGACACTCTTATCGTATGAGAGAGAGAGAGAGAGAGAGAGAGAGAGAGAGAGGGAGAAAGAATATTATTTTTACATGGCGAAGGAAAAAGGTGGACGGAATCGAGTCACTTCGTGTAGATAGATATTTAGGCATAATCGAAGCACTTTTTAAAGTAAGGCTTTATAAGAGAAACTGTAATTACTCCGTTTTAAGGCGTCCCCTGCTGGACTTTCTTAAAAATAGAGTGGTGAAACATTAACGGCAACGTTGATGGTAATTAGGGTAGCTTAAAAGCATCGCAAGGAATATATATGAGCGAGATTAACGTCGTGTTATGTTGTCGTCATTGTCGTCGTAGTTATTTCATTGCTCTCGATGTGTCCTCGTTACTATTATGTATCCTAATTATCATACTCATAAAAAATATTGCATTGAGAAATAAGCAATGCTGATATTTTGAATGTTTTAATATTTAAATAATCGACACTGTATTCGATAAAGAAAAAAAAAAGTACAAATTCAATAGAAAATTCTGACATTTATTGGTCAATCTATCAAAATAAATCATAACAAAGAAACACAACGGGTTACGTTTGAATTATAAAATAATTTCCGGATAAACCCTTGCTATTTTTGACAATAAATATGTCTGTTCATAAAAAATAGTAACTTTTATAACAAGGTTTATCGTTACAGAATGTAAACAGGAAGAGATTGCGAATGAAATACGGATACGTTCGATTTGCGTCTAATTATCGGGAATCCAATCACGTACATAATTAGATCGTTCGAATAGAAGAGACACGATGCAATGATTACACCAGCTCATCGTTGAATTCTATTCTATTCTATATGGCATGAGATGGGGGAAGTGTAATCGAGCGTTGACAAGGAAGTTTGGTGGTAAGAGGTAGTGCACGTAAACATAAGACGAACAAGTGCATCATGGTAGACGTCTAATTATGCGTCTAATTCTAGAATAGTCATGGCACAGTAAATCACATACTGTCTAGTTTCAATCATTTGCTTGACTTTCTTTTTCATCTTTTTTCGAACGTATGAAAAAATTTGAAATTTAAAAATGATTCAAGAAACAATTGGAAAAAATCTTTTTGCTTTTTTTTTTTATATCGACATACAATACATATTTGATATATTTATTTACGAAGACGTAACGAAAGGCATGTTACCTTTAGTTCCTATGAATTTTCGATAAAAACCACCACGAATTTTCACGGAGAATCATGTTCGCGTCTGGATAGGACAGTTTAACGAGATTCGCGAAAAGCTTTTTGTACGCGAGACTTGTGAAAAGCGTTTTTACTTTGGTCGAGTCGTTCGAACGCGAAATCAATATAGCCTATTTCTTCTACCTGCAACGACCGGAAAAGGAAAGTATGGAAAAGCAGAAATAGATAGGTATGCCGGTCGTTTCTACCTATAAAGGATTTATTATACCATCGTTCTTTGAAGAATCCCTTTGGATGAATGTATAGCTAAATATAAAACAGCATTTTTTATTGTGAGTCAAGATAAAGGTATTAAAAAGGAATAAGAGTACTAATTATTATGTTATTCGAAAATATCCTTCGATATTATAATGTTACAAGTTTTACATGTATACAGGTGTATCAATCAAGATAGGAAGTATTATCGTCGATAAAGAAACATGATATCGTTACATTATTACGATCAGAATATAATCCCTCGAATTCTAATCGAATCATAAATAAAACTCGATCTTCTTTCTTATGCATAGACCGTGACAATCGTCATCCAACATCCATGATTTCCAGACGATCGTTTGTAGTTCGTCCAATTTCCGTAGGAGGCTTGTGTACTACTACGATGTGCCCCGTCGTCCGTGTATGAATTTCCGATAAAACCGCGAATTTCCGCATTGGATCGTTCCGGGAGTATCTGGACGGTGGCTTTCCTTCGGATTGGTCGAGAAAATACACCCGAAACTCCGATAGACCGATACTTTATTTTCAACGGCGAAATAATAAATCCTTACTGCATATTTGCTCGAATTGCCTAACACGATCGTAATTTTCATCGTTGTAACCATGTAAACGATACAATTAGTCTATCTTAAATTAATTATACTTTCAACTATCGAAATTTATTTCTAATCTCTACGATTCATTTCTCTTCTTTATACAGTTGATCTTTGGCTTAGGAACACCATTGCAATTGGATAGTGAAAGCGTAATCGTTGGAGTTTTTATCAAAATAATATATGCACTGCCAATGAATAGTACGGACTTCACCGAGCCTGGAGTTTACTATACCAGAAATATAAGAAGCAGATGGAGTATTTATAAAATTCTTGAAAAGGCTGCAACCATTTATGGATTCGGTGGAAAAGCCTGTCTGTTAAGAGCCATTTGCGAAATAGCTCACGTACCATTTGATGCACATCACGGATTATTTGGTCAATTAATGCAACTATTTTTTAAGTGAGTAATTAAATATTACCATTTTTTTTATTCTTATAACCAATCTGTGTATTGTATTTTCGTTGTTTTTTTTTTCATTGATTCTGCATAATCTCAATAATAAAGAAACAACATTGTTAGTGCCACGTGAATTTTATTTATTTCTTAATTAAAATTGAGTTAGTGTCCATGCAATTTCGTTTCGTTCCGCAAACTGTCGTAGCATTAACCATCGAGCCAGTGTTTCACTTCTAAATCATCCCTTTGCGGTACAATTATGCTAGGAGTATACTTGAGCAAATCTCTAATGCTAACGGTCCGCTCGGAGAAGTTAATAACATTAGCATACACGACAAATTTTCGCAATTTGTACATATGTATACATACGTGGGCATATATCTATATTTATCTCCTTTAGTTTCATGCTATAAGTCGGTTTTCTCCGTACGGACAAAATTCGAATTTTCAAGATAAGATTGGATAATTTTATTATTGCATTGACCATTCGAACAACGTACGAAACACAAGAGCGGAATTCGAATACTGTATATATATATATATATATATATATAAACATGTTTTTGGTACCGCCCACATACAGACCATTTTATCATTATTATCAGAGTAAATTTAACGCACTCAGAGCTTCTACATAAATCCTCATTTATAAAATACGTAGGTATATACTCGAGCAAAAGAATAATGCAAGCGGTGAGATACATATCAAAAATAAACTATAATAGAAATATATATATATTTGTCTTTATAAGTAGGTCGCTTGTAGTAGTAATTTTGATTTATTCAAGGATAGCATTATTATTATTATCGAGTAAAGAGATGTTTTTACATCAATTTTCTAATATCTCGAATTTATATAAAACTATAATTATAATAAATTACAGAGAAAAAATTTTGAAGAAAGGTAAAACACTATCGTGGGCGTGTAGTTTAAGATATATCCAGCTCGGGAAAGCAGCGACCTTACTTATCGATCGCGTAGTCTAGCCGTGCTACAGATTTTCGAAAATTCAAGAAAACTCCTGGGTAGAATGAACGAGACAGAAAGAGGAATTCGAGAGATAGGAAAGAAGGAAGAGGAGGAGGAGGAGAAAGAGAAGGAGGAGAAAGAGAAGGAGGAGGAGAGGGTGTAGAAGAGGGAGGAGGAGAGGGAGGAGGAAGAAGTGGAAATGAATCGAAAAGAGAGAACTACATCCATCCTACTCTCTTTTGCTTTTGTTCGTAGTTGGGACAGTAGTAGTGGTGGTGGTGGTGATGGTGGTGTTGGCGATGACATGCGTTGGCTTTCATAATTTTTTCAAAGAAAGAACGTCGTTGTTGGACGGTGAAGAATTCCTGTGGATTTTGCAGGCCGTCAAGTACCGAGGAGGAATACGATGAGTACGGGGATCGAGAGTACAGGGCAGCCGAGCGGCTGGGCAAGCAGGTAGCAGGCGAAAACTGCCACGCCCTTTATCCGGAATGCCGCAGGAGTGTGCTCGACGTATTTTCAACGGTACTGCCCGCGTGAATCTTTCACCCTTCTTTACTTGGATTGTCTTCTAATGTATAGGTATATATCAAGTAACAATGACGTCGAAATTGTCGTTGTAGCTTTTGTCTTTTTTATCTTCCCTTTATCCTTTTTTCTTTATTCCATCTCCTAAAGGATCCATTCGCTTTAAAAGCCTGTTTTGAACATAACCGAAATGTTTGAACAATAAATTTCAACAAAATGTATTTCTATTTGTTAAACGAATAATATCCATTAAATTTGATTTTTATCGATCGATTACATCGATATATATATTTCTTTTTCCTTTTTTATTATATCAATAATGAGAATTTGTATTCTTTATAAAGTTTATATAATAAAAAAATAAAATAAAAAAAATAAAGTAAGAAACAAGAACAGGTTTCCCGGTAGTTCGAAAACCATTAAATTCGAAGTATCCTTACTAGTTTTCAAGAAGTTATCGTCTAAGATTTGTAAGCTCGCCGTGCGATAAGCGACACCCAACGTAGAAAAGCTCACAGTGCGGAAGCTCAGAGAAAACACGGTTCGTCCTACCACTTGCGGTGCTGTTATTTATAACTTTTAAAACGTTGCCCGAGATTTAGGAGAACTCTCCCCTATGTACGATACCGGATGGGGCCACTTTACTCGCGTCGTTCGTGTATTTTTGTGAGGGTCAAAAAGGAAAGGAAGTATTTTAAAGACAAGAATAATTTGTAAGTATCAAAATCTTGATTAGAATAAAATTTGAATTTCTGTTTAGTAAATTATCATTTTGTTCCATTTTATCAGAGATAACGAACAAGATAAAAACATAAGGGGAAAAATACACAAAAATCAGTGATGATATAAATAAAACACTATTTCAATTTATCATTGTATGTATCTATTTATATTAATAGTTACAATATGATAATAATTTGTGTCATAATAACGGTATACATTCTTAAAATACATCGTCATTTTATCAAGAAGAATGAGTTTAAGCATCGCCATTTCTTCACTTTTACACATTTTTTGTATGTCATCGTAAATAATTAGTAAGTTTCAAGCTATTTGATTTTCTTTTTCTATTTTTTTTTTATTGATTTTCCAATAATGTCCCCTCTTTCGCTTACGGCATGTCCCCTCTCTAGTTCTACACCTGAGGTGTCTCTTCTATCCTCCCCATTCATCGATATTCGTACTTTTACGACCCCTCTGTCACGTCACTCGAAGATCGACCGTAGAAAAGCAGCCACCTTTTTAACTTCTCACAATTTTTCCTTCGCATTCCTTTTCTTCTTCCTCTTCTTTCCGACTTTCATTTGCCTAAAAGTACGATCGAAAATCGTCCTAGCTCTCCCGTTTCTCTCTCTCTCTCTCTCTCTCTCTCTCTCTCTCTCTCTCTCTTTTAAAACGAGGAATTCCAGTATTTCAGGGTATTAAAGAATCTCTGGCGTTTCTGCCGTTCGTTCGACCGATGTTTCTCTTCGAGTTTTCTCTTGCGATTTTACCGTTGCTGCGTAGAATTCGTGAATCTCCGTTCAACTTTCTTTCGGACTTCTCTTTGTCATTGAGAGATAGAAAGACAGATAAATAGATAGAAAAATAAATAATTAGATATAGACTGAGAGAGAGAGAGAGAGAGGGAGAGAGAGAGAGAGAGAGAGAGAGAGAGATTTTACCCTTATTTATACTTTTGTATTATATATTTTTCTCCTTCTCCAACTATAATCGATCGAATTTATTAATATTATAAATCGAGTTCAGCCTGTTTACTCTCTTTCTCAAAATATGTTCGATTTTCGATAAATATCAATCGATATAACGTTTGCACGGATCACAATAGGATTTATCGAATACATAAGCTTCATAAAAATCTTTATAAATATCTTATAGTAAATGATAAGTAGATAATGAACAAATAAATAAAAAAATCTAATAATCGCTGTGAAGTATTTTAATAACAATGATGCAACGATTTGATTCTTACTTTCCAAGTATATACGTTCAATATTTTTAAAAAGGATAAATTAATTTTCTAAACAATAAAAATGATTAGTTAACAAAGTTTGTTAAGTTATATCAACTCTCGGACAATGATGGCTCAGATATAAATGAAAATAAACCTTTTAATTAAAAGGAAAGAAACGTAAGAGCCTAAGCTTCATTGTTTTCGTCAATTGAAACGTTTCTTCGAGATCGAGATGTTCTCTTTCTTCTCGTGAAAGTTAAAAATTTCTTCCTTTATTATTTCATTCGTATTCAGCTATACTAGGACGAAAATTACTAGGTAAGAATTTGCCCTAGTGGACGATAGAAACTGGTTGCAAAACGATAATGGTAGTGTATTATAGTACTTTGGAAAGCGTAGCCCATTATCGTGCGGTAGAGCCAAGTACGTGGCGTGCTTAAAAGCTTGAGAAAAGAAGAGAGAGGGAGAGAGAGAGAGAGAGAAAGAGGAAGAAAGAGAGGAAAAAATATGTAGCGTGTTAACGTGAGGATAAAAGTCTAACGTTCATAATCGTTTCGTTAATTATTTAAAAAGGGAAGAACATGAGAAGGAAAAAGAAGTAGAATAAAAAGTGACGAAGAGAAAATCGTCGAAGGGTCATGGTTAAACGATTGATAAAATATGACTATGAATATTCATTAAAAATCATTCTATCGGTACTTCATGGACGAACATCTTTTTAAAGGATTTTTTCCATTGAAAAATTTCGTGATGATGCATAGATATCCTTCATTAACATAACTTCTTTCGTTCTTATCATCGAGTTATTATAAATTCTTCCTGTTCAACCCTACCGAGAAAGGATCCCATTGATTTATCGTTTTGCCATTTGCTATGAAAATAAAACCGGAATCGAATGAAACGAATTTAAGAAAATTCACACTGGAGAAAATTTTTCTCGGGAAAGAACTCTCGATGTACCTTATACCCTTATTTTCTTTTCATAGCACCTTCGTAGCATAGTTATCGGGCTTTAACGAGAAAGAAAGAGGCAATGTAAGTCGTCCGGCGATCGAATAAATAGGGACTCGTGCAAAGAAGCAAAGGTAATCGTAGATTTAAAGAATGCTATAAACGTCGAAGGAACGAGGCAAGGAAGAGAAACGAGGAAGTGGTGGGGTGATTGGTTCTCCTTCTTGCCAAGTTCTTCGAACGTTCCTTTGCTTTTTCCAGAGAATGTCGATCCAGGAGAGGAGAGAGAGAGAGAGAGAGAGAGAGAGAGAGAAAGAGAGAGAGAGGAGTAAAAGGATGGTGAAAAGGGGTGACGATGATTGGCCACGAATAACGTGCACTCTGATCCGTTCCCCCCCCCCCCCTCTCTCTCTCTCTCTCTTTGTCTTTTAACTCGTCTCTGAATCTTTAGCTCCTCGTTCCCCTTTTCTTACTCTCTGTCTCTAGATCGAGTTCATCGGAAATTTAGCGAGGAATGCAGGTAAAATCCGAAACCTTCCTTTCTTCCATTCTGTCTTTCCTTCTCTTTTACTTCTTCAGACCATTTCGTATTAGACTATATCGTGGACTTGACCATTTGAAGACAGCCCGACTACAACTTTTTACAGAAAATCAATTTCGTTGGAACCAAGGTACACGAGCTCGAAGTACAAGTCTGCCCGAAATATACGCAGGGCGTATATAATCGTTTTGGTCGACTTCTGATTCTAGATTATCAACCGATATCTAACTTTTCTCATAATGTTTCGCGAAAGTAGTATGATTAAAAAATTTGCAGATCGTTGTAAATTATTAGTTTTTAATTATATTAATAATTATATATAAAAATTATTAAACTTATTTGTTCATTTTACTTTGTGATACTTATATCGTAATAATATATTACAATTCATTATTGTTATTAAATAAATTATCAATGACATTAATCGTATATATATATATCAATTTATATATAACAACCGTAACAATCGCTTTGCTTGTTGGATATATCAAATCAAAGATAATAAGCGTGAGTTCGAGAGATTAGGTTTGTGTGTATTATATGGATGACAGCAGACAATTATCGTCGAGCGAGTGAGGATAAGTTTGTAGGTAGGATTCATCGACGTATTGGTTTAACCCTTTCCCTGTTACCCTCCTAACCTTCTTCTTTCGCTTCCTACTTCTCTCCCCTCCTTCTCTTCATCCTATATCTTCTCAGCGATAGCGATAGCGTTGTAAATCCAATAATTGCCCCGTCCCAGCCGGTCGTTTAAGCAGCTTTAATTAATTCCGTTTTCGTCCGAGCGAGATTAACGACCGAAGTTGAATTAAAATCTCATCGAGACCGCGGAGAAGGCACCATCTTTGGAGCGGATTTGTCATAGATAGGTGATATCCACGAACTTCGTATCCTTCTCATATGGTTATTAAAATTCTTTTCTCTTTTACATTTGTTTCGATCAGGTAAATGTAATAGATTCTCGAAAGTAACATATATTTTGAATTTTGTTGCATAATTAAATCCATCTTTTGTCCTTTATATACTGATTTATTGTATTTTTGTGTTCTTGACGTAATATCATTAAGACAAATATTATGGTTTTAAATTTCATTTGATATAATGAATTTATAATATTAAACAGAAATTTTGATCTCGCACAATTCTAAAAAGGTTAATAAACAATTTAATAGTTTCGTTTCAATCAACGAACGATGAGTATATATATATATATATAATATCGAGGTTTTTTTTTTAATTTAAAAATATATAATGTTACGAATGTGAATAGGTTGACTCTTGAAAATAACAAGATATCTTGAAATTTGTTTCTATAATTAAATGTGACTCGCTATGTTTCCTGTATTTGTCGGTTGGTTGTACTTTTAGTGTTGTAAGATCGTCAGTTATGAAAGACTTCTGGAAAATGAGAACAGGAAGTCTTGAGTTTATTCGAGTTTGATTTATTTAATTTATATTTAACAGTAACAATAGTAATAATAATATTATTATAGAATATGGTGATAGTGACAATATGTCTATGTAAGGAGAGAAGAAGGAATGCTTGTAGATGTTTCATATAGAAGCGGAAAAAAGAATGACCGAGGGTCTGTTCGTAAGACGAATTTCAACTTTCTTTCTTGTTCGATATGGAATTTATGTCTTCGTGCTTCCCTGGTCGTAAATAAGCTCGAAAGAAGTTTTTCATTCTTTACTTAACAATTTTGAGCTCGTTGATACACGTACATTTTACGTAAGTACGTACGGTACCATTGTTACATGTAATACCAACGAACGTGCTGTTAGAAAAGTTCCTTTTTCTCGCTTTAAGGGATTTCCAAAGAACGGCAATCGGACATCTTTACGGTCCGTATCGATACTCGTACCTCAAAAGAACTTTGAAACTTAAACTTCGTACCTTTTTTTGTCGTCCCTGTCGAAATACTTTTCTTATTGTTAGATCGTTGTATCGTCTTCTGCATTCGCACGTGTTATATTTCGATGTAAACAAAAACCATCGGGGAATTTTACGAATCGTTGTTATTCGTGTGAGAACTTCATTCATTTTTTTTTTACACATTACGAGCCAATTGGACCATAGAAAATAATGACATTCCAATTCGATTGTTAATCCAGACTGACTTTGATCGAAACGAGAATTAATCGGAGGAGCAAATAAAGAAGTTTGGAACGGTTTGCGTTGATATTTAGCGAGTACGTAGAGGCATGCGTGTGTTCTGAACTTTTGGCTCGGTCTTTCGGTTTACTTTTGACTTTTGTTTTCTCTAAGAGAAGGAAAATAGCGGATGGTGGACCAACGTCGAACAGGATTCCTTCTCCTTCGTTCGAGTTTACAAGCGTTTTACGGAATGCAAATAGCACTTGGTACGTAGTTGTGACTCCTCGAGAAATACCCGCAGTGATTATCGTGTACTCGCGAAACGTTGAAACTCGACCGGTTGAATAAGAGGCCGTACACGGTTCGTTGACCAGTGGACCAATATGTCGGCTCAGTTCCAATTACTCTGCGAGAGGAGGAAAAAGGAAAGAAGCCAAGATTGCTTCCGATATTCTACGGCCGAGCGACTAGTCGTCGAGATTATAACGCATCGTGGAAAACAGTTTTAGCGCTGGCACCAGCGGTCTTCATCGTTTCCTCGATGCAACATACATTATTTTTATCAACTACGATTCTCCTACTAGTTGGATTATTCTTTCTTTCCTTCTCTCGGTCGACCAAAGCCATTCTTCTCTATCCCACTGGTTCCGTATTTCAGGTGAGTGTTATCTATATATATATATATATATATATATATATATATATATATATATATATATATATATATATATATATATAATTTCTTTTATTTAATTAACAAAATACAATATTTCAAATTAAAATGTTTGGATAATCAGTTTATCGATAAATGATTTATCGATTAATCGTGAAGTGTTTAATAATAAATGATTAATAATTAAATTTATTATAGACAGTTACGTTACTTGTTCGAGAATTAAAACAAACCTGATCATTTTCACGTTTTATAAAATATAATTATTACTGAAATTATTATTAAAATATAATATTTCAATTTAATTTTTATCAATATTTAACGTTCTATATAGATTAAAGAAAATAATGATTGATAAATCGTAGGGAAACTTTGGAACCTAAATATTTAGCAAGTTAGCTCGATTGCCAAGGGAGATAAAATGCGGGCAATTTCCACGTTCCTGTGTGAATCGTGAACGATACACGACTTTAGAATACATGCTAAAAGAGAGTGAGAGAGAGAGAAAGAAAGAAAGCGAGAGAGAGAGAGAGAGAGAGAGAAAGAGTGAGAGAGAGGATAGGCCATGAGGAATTGGGGGTGGTAGCTCAAGGGTAATAATTCAGTCGGCCGCCGGTCGAAAGATAAATCGCGCTACAAAAGTTCTTCTTTGCCGTCACGTCGTTGGTGCGAACGCGAGGATCGCGAGGGACGCTTGCAAGAATAATGAGCCGCGCATTGAAAAGTTTTTCCTAATTAAATAGACCGCGCTCTCCTGTTTCCTCAAATCCATAATGGTTTTTTTTTCTTACTACTCGTTCGGAGAGCAAACGAGACGAGACGAAATGAGACGGCTTGGGAAGACATCGCCGTTTTGTCGAGTGAAACGTAATTGATGAGAGATAAGCGGGTAGACAGAGAGAGAGAGAGAGAGAGAGAGAGAGAGAGAGAGAGAGGAAGAAAAAAAAATACTACCTCTTCGTAATAACGACAACGTTTCAAGAACTTTCTCGAACGAACGAACTTCAAAAGTATGAACTGAGATTCGGAGCTACGAATCACTGAGATATCTTTCCCCCACCCCTCCCCATCATCTTTCTCATTTTCCTTTTTACTCTCTTCTCCTACACTAATCCCCCTTCTTTTCCTCCACTATCCCCTACTGTCACCATAATTATGAACGATATCGACTGAATAAAATAGAACGTTTTTAAGGAAATGATTTCTTTCCTTTTCTATCTTTTTATTGCGTTTCTATTTCTTTTTTCTCTTTTCTCCCTTTTTACCCTTTTCTTTACAAATGCCTCCTCGTAGAGTTTTTAATTAGTAAAGACTTTACTCTAGCAGGGGAGTTGCACGAATGATTACACCGACCTCTTTACACGGGCTTCGGATCGTTTGTTCTACGTTGCTAAAGGTAAGAGAGATAGAGATAGAGATAGAGAGATAGAGAGATAGAGAGAGAGAGAGAGAGAGAGAGGGAGAGAGAGAGAGAGAGAGAGAGAGAGAAGAAGAGACACGACGATGCCGAAGGGTCAACCACCCTTCGTTTTAACGCAACTAGAGAAGAATGTAACCGTGGCGGCTTAACGAGATGATTTTTCATAATTTTGAATTGAGAACGACGCGTACTCTTTAAAGCGTACTCATATCTACATATATATGTTACATCCTTGACTTACTTTGATTCCTTTTCAACGATTAATCAACTTCCCTGACGAGTTTACACCGTCCACGTAACGTGATTTACTACGTAACAACGTCATTAGGAAACGTAGGTACTATGTTTTATTTATGATTACATGGGAAACTCTTTCTCCTTCATTCTCATTCTCGCGCGCGCGAATACGTGTTTGGATATCTGTTGAAAGATGCGTCACTTTTTCAAGATGCGTCATCCTTTGTTTCAATAATCTCGAATGCCTGAGCGAGCAGAGCTTCGTTTGCTTGTTCTTTGCCTCTGTGGTTATTATCAACAAAGTTTGCTCGTGATCTCGGGGAAAGAGAGGAAGAGTGACGGAGAATGTGAAAAACTTGAGAAAGAAAGAGAAAGAGAGAGAGAGAGAGAGAGAGAGAAAGAGAGAGAGAGAGTGGGAGGAGGAAAGAGAGAGAGAGAGAGAGAGAGAGAGAGAGAGAGAGAGAGAGTGAGAGAGAAAGAGCAAAGCGCATTCTCTTGTAGTCGGTGGATATGAAGCACATTAAATCGCGTTCACACGATTACTCGATTTCTGAGTCACTGGAGGATAATAGAGAGAGAGAGAGAGAGAGAGAGAGAGAGAGAGAGAGAGAGAGAGAGAGAGAGAGAGAGAGAGAGAGAGAGAGAGAGAGAGAAAGGGAGATACAGAAGCTGTGGGAATTTACAAAGAACGATTTTAGTTTCGTAAGTTGAACTTATCGTTTGTCCTTCGCTCTCTCTCTCTCTCTCTCTCTCTCTCTCTCTCTCTCTCTCTATCTTTATCTCTATCTCTATCTCTATCTCTATTTCTATCTCAATCTTTCTCGACTTTTTTCTTTTTATTTTTTTATTTTTTTTTTCTAAGCGAAAATTGAAGATTCTCGAACGAATTTGCACTTTTTCTTCCCTTCATTTCTTGAAAGAAGAATTATTAATTTACGTTTTTGTAATTGAATAAAAGAAAAAAATGTGTAAAATTGAAGATAGGAAAGAAGAAGGAAGAAAGAGATAAAGTTGAGAAATGAATGTAATTGATGGTTGAACGTTGTACGAACGATTTATTTCTTCGCGAATCGAGATAAAGCTTTTTTTCATTTTCGAATAACGAACGCGAGAAGAAGGAGACCGAGAAAAAGATCTTTTCATAGGCACTCGCAGATTCGCGAGACAGCTATTGCGAATTGTCTTGGTTCTCTTAGAAAGTCTTAAATTCAATTTCAAAAGTTAAAGATTGTTCAGTGAAAAATTGACGTTTCAATTCTCAAGTTTTTATCGAGTTTGTGAAAGTGAGAAACGAAGAAGGAGACAGAAGTTAGTTTTAAAGTTTAATTTTTATTCGTTGAATGCATGAATATATCTTATATATACTTATTTATAAATAATAATTGTTAACACTTTTACGATATATATGATTATGGAAGTTGTCATGGTTGAACTCTTATTTTTCGTTTCGAGAAAATAAATTAAAAAATGTAATTTTATTTTGTTTTTAGATAACGTTGGGTGCATCGGTGCCAGTGAGATCGAACAAAAGAGGAAGCGTAATTTTTTCATCCGGATTTCAATACAACTACTATTTACCTTCGAATGTATCGAATTTTGAACCTACGATCATCGTTGCTAGGCACGTTAGAGATCTCGATCTTCGAGATACCTACTCGACGATTGAAAATTTATTGGAGAAGTAAGTTCAACATCGATATATTACTTTGCCGCTTTATCTTTAGAAAACAAATGAGGAACCTTAATCGAATCGTTTGCTTTTAATATATTTTTTCTTTTCCATCGTTGATATAGGATTAAAGATAGACGCGTAGTATTAATAGAATGAAAAGCAGATAGATAGATAGATAGATAGATAGATAGATAGATGGATAGATAAAGAGAGAGAGCGAGAGAGAGAGAGAGGTTGATTTGAATTTCCAAGCGGAAGAACAAACGCCGCGTTAATTACCGTTCGAAATTGTTCGATGAATCAGTAAACATAGCTAAAGTGAACGAATAAATTTGTAATTAACTCAACTTTGCCATCGGCCGTGGTACTCTGCGTTTGTTGAGATTCCATTTCTGATTGATACCGTAGCCGATGTAGAAATGAAAGTAGAAATGTATTTCGAAAGGACAAGTTATCGCGTCATTGTAAATTAATAAGTTAATTACGATCATACAAATCGATCGATAATAGAAAATTGTTATAAATTTTCATTTCATTGTCAAATTTCATGAATAATATAAGATTGAACTAACCGTTGTTGGTATAGAATATAATATCGCAAATTTATCTCATAGTTTTCGTAAAATGAAAAGGATGAAAGGGATAAAATCGACACGTGTCGTTTCCAAAACACATTTTAAGCTCAAGTTTAGTTGAGAAGCAGGGAAAGCAGACACGAAGCTCGCTTGCTTTCGATGTTACTGGCAAAACTAGTATCGGCTCTCGGAAGGATCAAAGGAGTCAGAGAAGCAAGGTAAGGACGAGAATTCGAAGGTAAATTAATTGGGACATAAGGCAATTACGTTGCCTCGAAGAGGAGATTGAAGTATGGCGCCGTAGATACACAGGTAACAACGGCCGTCGAGACGACGACGTTTCTCTTCCGAGGAAGCTTTGAGAGTTAAGAAAGTGTCAGAAATGTTCGGTACAACCACTACCGTTAAGGCGAATGAGGTTACTCGTGATGGTACTTCGTGGCAAAACGGTTTATCGAAGCTGCTGAGCATTGTTGAGAAAAGCGTTCGACGTTCGATATGCCTCTTCAAGAGGATTGCTCACACGTTTCTCTCGCTTACTGACGATCACATTGCAATAGTACAAGTTAAAAGAGAACCTTTCGAATGAAAGAAACAAAAGTTTTTTTTGTTTTCTCCTTTCTATTTCTTTTACGAGTAATTCTTGGAAAATATCTATCTGATGATAACGACCCATCAAGAAGTCTAGAATATCATTTATTTATGTCATATAAATAGAAAATAGAAGTGTACTGTATATACAGGATGTGGCAATAACTCAGATCAATTTGAATATTTCCGTTAGTTTTAAAAACACGGAGAAACTTCATTTGCAAAAGTCGTTCGGAAATAATATAGCAGTTAAAATGTGGCAGTAATAATTTTTTTCTAGATGAATATGCAAAAGAAGCGTGAAAACAAGGTGATTTTTTTTTTTAAGCGGAATTATATGTTTTTAATCGTATGAGATATTCAAGGTGATTAACGTTATTACCTCACCCTTTATATATAGTTAGATGATAGTAGAGAAGAATTGTCAGAAACGTACCGTTTACCTAAATCGTACTTGATTAATTTCTTTTTCTTATTACTCAATAATATTTAATAGTAAATATATATATATATATATATAATGTAAATGAAGAAGGAGACATATCGACTAAAAATTTATAAAGTGTATCTGTTCTTTTTTTGCGCGTGTTATAAACATTTTTAATAGTATTTACGTATATTATGCGATTTTATTCTAAACGTGTACATTTCTATAACATTAGAGATCGTAAATATTGTTGGACATTCATTTATCTGCGTATTATAATATATATTACAACTAATCTATTATCTTCTGCATGAAAAAGTATAATTTTGCATTTATTTATACTCACTATTTATTAGTAACCAGACGGCTACAAATAATTTGTATCGAGATAAAAAAAAATGGATTTATTCGGTGAAAATATGTTTTAGAAGACGCGGGTAAGGTTACGTTTACCAGCTTACAGTTTGTTAACGAAGGAGAATCAAGCTCGGCCAACGACAACGTCGCGGCAGAGGTAAAATATTACCTCGGATAAAGCTTACCGGGAGAGTGCCTCTTCGTCGGAATAATTCGTCGAGCTCGTTTAATCCACGTCAACGAAGTTCCATCATGGAACTTATGTATATTTCACCGTTTATTTATAATTCTTTAGCCTCGTGGGGAAAAGAAATATAAAAGTGTAATTATTTACGTTTCTGACTCGACTACGAACAAAAGTCAATAAATGTGTTCAATATGAATGTTCGCAGATATGGCTGGGGAAATGGAAGAGAATGCCTTTTAAGGAGTATTTGCGAACTTGCGGAAGTTCCGCTTCTCAGGAGAGAAAAGGATATCGTCGAAGAAGCGATACATTTAATTTTAACGTAAGTTTTTTTTCTCTTATTCGGTTAGGATATCATCCCCCGTGGTCTTTGATTTAAGAGGGGTACTGAAAAATACATTTTTTTTACTTTTTCTGATTTACAATTTTTGGTATTTCATTTATAAAGCAGCTATACGATCTTTTCGATGAAAAAAAGGTATGAATAAATTCATATGATACTATTATATTTTTTATTAATAGTAAAAATATGATATTCGTAAATACTCAATTCAATTAAAATATTAATTTTAAAAACGAGATAAAGTTAAAAATATTCAATGTAAAATAATTATATACGATACCCTTTATATTAATATTAATGGTCCAAGTCTTACTTAGTTGGAAGAATAAAAAGTATTTTAATTTTTTTTATTTAAATTTAAATAAGAAATAGATATTAACTCTTTTTAATATTCCACTAGGAATTCCACGTGAACTTATGATTTGCGTATTATTTACTTAATTGTATTTTCCTTTTTCTATATTTACTATAAAAATCGTTTATATTTAGCAAAAAAAGAAAAAAAAATAATAATGAGATATGATTTAGACGAACGGTACCAACTTAGGAATTCTTCTTTAAGTTAATCTCATTTCTTTATAATTACTTACTCTTTCTATTATTTGTCGATTGAGAAAAGGATGGTAGAGAATTGAAAAATTTAAGAAAAGATCAATCCTTTAAAGTTCGAGTTTATTTGAGAAGTCATTTATGACTTTTCCTCGCTTGTCTCTAACTGAGAAAAGCCAAAGTCTTAATTAATTTGTCGCGAGAAACGCACGATTCTCCTATCTTTTCTTACTTCTCGAGTAACAAAGACGATCCTTCTATCTTTCTTTTCTATTTCTTCTTCTTCTTCTTCATCTTCTTCTTCCTCTTTTTCTCCCTCCTCCTCTTCCTCCTACACTTTCTGTCCTTTTCCTTTTCCGTCTGGTTCGTGCGATATCGAGGCAACATTTGTTTCTACGTCACGATTTCATTCTCATCACGTTTCAGAGTTGTTTCAGTTCTCTCCTCCTTAACGGTTCTTCTTCGAAATATCACCGGAAAGAGCTCATTCCAGTTTTTATATCGCACACACTAACGACACCGTCAATGTCTCAATTAATTTATTTTCATAAGAGACGTGGGCCACTTTGATACTCGAATTTTTATCTTTCGTCTCTTTATTTTTTCTGTTTCTTTTTTTTTTTTTTTCAATATTTGTTTCCCCTCGATTTAACCGTTTTTCTTTTACAACGACGAATTATCGTCAAATTTATTCGTTGTAATCAGAAGTCAGAAACGACATTAATTAAGGGAAGAGACCATGCGGACGGAATGACGAACGATCGAACTTCGATTTTTGTCGGCAGACCAACTGAGGACTTGGCAATCTCGGTTAATTCCACTCATCGGAGCGTTGAGGAGTCGTACAGGGAGGCTGAACGATTGGGGAAGTCTGGGGTTGACTGCACGCTAACGTATCCCAATTGCATCGAATCACCTCTGAAATCATTCACCGAGATCTTATTTCCTTAGGGAAACGAGGAAAAGAGTTGGCGGAAGGTCGCGAAACAACACGTGCCTTCCTTTTAGCCATCTGTTCGACATCGATCTCAAATCTCGATTAGTCCACTCTTCAAAACACAGTACATGTACGTACCGGACAGAAATAGCTATATCAACGAACCCCTACTATTCAGGTAGATAAATTGGCAATTGTACTGTCACGTGATTCTAAACGACAAATCTGTAATCAAATAATTTGCTTTTTCTTTTCCAATTTTATAAACAAAATTATATATTTTCTTTTTATAATATAAAATATTGTTTAAATGACATATCGTAAATAGAAAAAGGAATATTAATAAAAAAAAAAAAAAACAAATGCATATGATATAAAAATGAATAATTATAAAATATGTAGGAATTCTATAACGAGATTGAAATACGATTGTTAAATTTTTATGATATGTCATTTCAAATAACGAAAAAAATATGTTTCTCGCAATCTATTTTAATGAACGATGAGACGATATTTTTGAAAACAAAAAATAATATAATAATAGAATTTCTTTTTTTTTTATCCATACGAAGAGAAAACGTATGGACTAGACGTAGTGCGGACAAACCAGTGCGGTTTATTACCGGTAGTCTTGCGAAGCCTAACGCGTATAGTGCCAGAAAATAAGCTCATCTCTCTCTCTCTCTCTCTCTCTCTCTATATATATATATATATATATATATATATATATACATATATATATTCCACGGATTACGTTTTATGGACTGCCACGGTTTGCTAGAGCAGAATGATCGTTTTATCGCGAAGTAAACTTGGCATGGACCGAATCGAGATCTTAATGATCGCAATTGCGGTATTCCGCCGCAACCAGCGCAACCTTTCGTGCCAGGAGGCTTTTATCGTCATGAGTAAGGAATCTCGTGAGGTTCAACTGTTCCCTTACCCAACCGATCACCTTTTCCTTTTACTTTTCTTTCCCCCTTAATTTTCAATTAATTCCTTCTTTATAACGGAAAGAAAAAGAAAGAAAAACGATCTCTCGTATAACCGGACGATATTCCTCAATCTTTTTGCGTTTTTATCGTGAAAGAGGAAGAAAGAAATATAGAAAAGAAGAGGGGGCGCCATGAGAGGGGCAGGGGTGGGTATGAAGGGAGCAAAGAGGAACAACAAGGTGTTCTAGCATGAAAGGCGAAGGCGAGAAATGGGAAAAGTCCTAAGTAAATTTCCCTGTCGGGACTTGCCTTAAGATACCCGAGGAAAGCGATATACGATGTGCCATTCTCTTCTTTCTTTTCCTCCTTTTTCTTCTTCTTCTCTCCCTTTCATTTTATTTTCCCCTTTTTCCCTTCTCATTTTTCTTCAGTATCCTCTTCTCTCACTAGTTTATCTCGATTCCTAAATACAACGATTTTCTTTATATTTTTTTTTCTCTTTCTCTTTCCCTTTCTCCCTGTCTCTCTGTTTTTCTGTCCGCCTGCCTCTCTCTCTCTCTCTCTCTCTCTCTCTCTCTATTTATTTCTCTCTCAATTCATTCTTTTTTCCAGCATTGGAAGTTAGATATCTCGAAATTCATTCAGTTGTGGTAAAGAGAACTAAACTGAAAGTATCTCGAAAGACTCCCTCTCTTTCTTTCTCTCTTCTTTCATATTGATGATGAAGACTGAACTGTCACAAACGATTGTATGCGTTGGTTTTGATAAGAGAGTGGTCAATAATAGTAACATATAACTAGACATTTGTTTAGCTCAAGGTTAGAATTTTTTTATTTACACCTTATTTCTTTCTTTTTTAGTTATTTAGGCAGAAGAAGAAGGGTAAAAGGTATTATATACTCAAATTTTGTTTATTTGCTATCATCAAGTTTGCATTATTATATTTATTACGGTTCGTATCATTAGGTTAGAGTTTAAGGGATGAGAAATTTTAGAGAGGTTAGTTAAACGTATATAACTATTATCTATGCGGTTGATCATCTCTCAACTGGGAAATTAAACGATAGTCTCTCTCTCTCTCTCTCTCTCTCTCTCTCTCTCTCTCTCGATATAGTTATTACATCGAATTTTCTATTGAATAATAAAAGCTACGTGTAAACTTTCGCTTCTAGAGAATGAAAAGGGGCCATCGAACTACCTCGAGACTAACGAACGATCCTCCATCTTCTACCTTTCCTATTTCCCCTACCTCTTCGTCGTAGGCTTTTCAGAGAACGTGTATCGAAAATTTGAAAGTTGACGCCGCCCATGCTTTGTTCCTCTTCTCCTTCTCTTTCTCTTTCTATCTATCTTTCTCTTGAAACTCGACGTGGAAAACCTCTTGTTTCAAACTTGTCTTATACACACGTACTCTCTCTCTCTCTCTCTCTCTCTCTCTCTCTCCCCCTCTCTCTTTATCTCTCTGTCTCCCTCACGAACGAACTCTACGGAGAGTATGAGACGCTTCGTCGAGAGTATACTCATCCGGAAAAGTTAATGACAATTAGACGAGAACGGACGAAACGGATGGCTTACGGTGATTACGAGGGGGAAGGGAGAGATGATGAGGAAGAACACTCGAAGTGAGGTTGAAAGGAATAAGAACAATAACTGTCCCTGATTCGTTCGCGGAACATTCAAGAAATTATTCCTTAGCTTTTGTACGGAACGTAATTATCCAACGACCGTTCTCGTTTCGCCGCTAATCTTACTCCTGATTAAAAGGCAAATTCGATTTAAGTGCGTTCTTACGCAGCTTTGCTTTTTTCCTCTTGTATTCGTTCGAATTTGTTCGAAATTACATCGATTGTCTTGAATTAATGTCAATCTCTATAGGATAGGTAAAGAGAAAAAAAAAGAAAAGAAAAGGATAATAGACTAATTCAAATTCTTCCAATACGTCGTTACTATTATTACAAAATCTCGATCGCGATCAATTCAATTAAATGATTGAATCATTTTGGGATGTTTTGAAATTCATGTTTAATATTT
Source organism: Dolichovespula media (assembly GCA_911387685.1). NCBI lineage: Eukaryota > Metazoa > Arthropoda > Insecta > Hymenoptera > Vespidae > Dolichovespula > Dolichovespula media. Next base: position 5,729,103 of record OU426864.1, on the reverse strand, counting down.
ACTAGGTTAGATATCACGACCACGAGACGCCTGTAGAATATTCTGATCGCTCTCGATATCGATTTTCTTGGGCCATTAATATTGATATTTTTTCGTAATAGCCAAGTTGAATCTTAAGATCACTTTAGTGGTTACGTTTTGGTAACAGACGTTATAGGGGCATCCGAGCGGGTCTTGAAACTCTGCAGAACGTACAGACCACAATTTATCGCAGGTGTCGAGTCGCTGACCGAGCGATTCTACTCTTCCCATAGCTCCTATGCTCGCATCTAATGGAAAACGAAGTCTGTCTCGCGTACCTAAGAAAAGATACTTTGGTGCTGCCGACGTTCGACCGATCTTCGTTTATCAGCTTCTACGTTGAAACGTACTGTTACTAGTTTAATTACTATACTGAGCTATGGGAAATGTCCTCGTTTAAAATTAAATTACTTCGTAATTACGAATTAATTGAAAAATTTTCTGAAAGTTCTTAAAGGCTATATAGAGAAAGACAAAATAGAGACGTATATGGTCTCTTTATCAAAATTTTCACAAAATATTATGAGAAATATGTACAATATGTATATGAAATTATAAAAATCCAACTTAGATTAAAAATATAAGAACTGAGAAAACCGGAAACTTTGCTAAAATAAATAGGAAGATTTGAAGGTTTTACACCATCATATAAAATTATAGATAATATTAAGTAAACATGTTTATCAAATGAGGTAGAAAACGTAGAATTTGAAATCAAATTACGCTTACGTTTTGAGAGCAACTGTATAAAACTTGAACGCTAAAAGGAGAGATACGTAAGAATTTAACGAATTCTTACGAGGAAGAAATTTTGAAACTATTTATGAAAGAGTGAAAGGAAAAAGGGGAAATGTTTCTCAACTATGAGAAAATAATCGAAGTTATTTATCGGCAGTCTTTAAATCGTTCGAATACCCTTTTCTTTCACGTGAGGTTGTTATACGCGATTCGAAAAGCATAAAAGTTAACGTGATACTTATGTGAATCGTAAGAGGTAAGGTACTATAAAAACCGCTATAAATTGCATCCTTGATAAAGGTATGCACCCATATTTAAAGACCCGTGCTTGCGCTTTCGAGATACACCTATACGCGAATACGTTTGCTCGGCTTTTTTGGTCGAAAATAAGAAAACCATCGCTTTCCGCGTGATTTTCATAAAACGTCTCCTCTATCGCCCATCCCCAAACCCCTCTCCTCTGTCTCTAACCACCCCGTCTTCTTAAACTTTCACCGTTTCGTTCGAGAAAGAAAACTTTCGACGAGTGTTGCGAGTCTCTTCACTTGAAAACTCCTCGATCGGAATATCTCCAATGTCTTTTTTCTCATTTTCTCTCTCTCTCTCTCTCTCTCTCTCTCTATTTCTCTCTCTCAATTTCTCTCTTCCTCTCTCTTATCCTCCCTCCTTATTTCTCTCTCTTTCCTACAGTTTCGAGAATTTTTGAAGAGTTGCAAACTTTGTTTATTCATCCAGCAGTCTTCTTCTACGTTTAGCTCGAGGCCAACAAGTTATTTTTCGTTTACCGTTTTATTTTTCTTTAGGACTTTGTTCAACACGTATTACGTACATAGATACACAACTATATACGTCTTATTTCATCTTTATCTATTTTTTATTTATTTGTTCGTATCACATCTATCTCATGTTTATCGAAACGATATTACTCTCGCTCCGAGATTTACAATAATCTCATTTTATTCTCCCTTTTTTGTTACAGTTTTGCGCACGTGAATCAACTTTACGCATTTTATGAAACATTTGTCGTATCGTTGAACGCGAACGGATATACATACATATATTATATAGAAGATATTTATATACATATATCGCCAATATAGTTATTATTATTATTATTTTTGTTTAACGTTGCGAAGCGACCCTACGTATTTGGGTCGTGGCTAACGAATGATATCGTTTTTTCTTCTTTCTCTCTCTTTTTTTTTTTTATTTTATATTTAAACTTTGTGTTTAGTGATCCGAGATGACCGTTAGTCTGCTCTTCTTCTTCGTTTTGGCCAGTCTCCTTGGATTATCATCCAGCCAAATCGATAGGGACTTAAGAGAAAAAAGAAATGTTTTTTATTCGCCTCCACTTCTTTATCCTTTTGGTGGTACGATAAAGGTAAGTTATGTTGTTCGATTATGAAATAATAAATATAATTATTACCGAATTTGTTTTTTTTTTCATCGGTCAAATATTCGACCAAATGTTCAAAATTTATTTTACAATTAGTCCGAAAAAGGAAGAGAAAGGAAGAGAAAGGAAGAGAGAGAGAGAGAGAGAGAGAGAGAGAGAGAGAGAGAGATTGAATTACAACGCCAATATTTTCTATTTCGTCTCTCTCTCTCTCTCTCTCTCTCTATTTATCTATCTATCTATCTTTTCGTTTTGTCTTTTAACCTCTTCTCATAGCAAAGGCGAATTATGAAAAGAGTGCGAGTCGTTGAGAGAAGAGCGGGATACGAAATTTAATTTTCCCTCGTAGTTTTCCGTATAAATATAACTCGATATTACGTCGTATAATCGAGTAAACTCTGTTAAGTTCTTCGTTAAAGTAAAACTCTGCTTTCGTTTCCTATGAGTCGGTAATACCTATGACTTTTTTATTCATTTTTTTTGGTTCAAGTAAAAACAAAAATCGTTTCAATGATCGATTCTTATTTTATTATTCTCATCGATTCGGTTGATCAATCGATCTTCGAAGAAGAAGAGAAGATTAACGGAAAGTGACGAATATCGTTTGCATAAAAATTCTTTTCAACGTAAAGACCACTAAAATTTTAAGCTTACTATCATGAATATTCCTCTTATTAAGCTTTCTATTATCGTATTAGTGGGAAACATTGTGGAAATTAATGGCTGTGAAAATGTAACGTCGATTCTCAACTCCCTCGCGAGATTGTGCCTCTCTTTCTCTCATTCTCTCATTCTCTTTTTCTCTCTCTCTCTATCTCTATCTCTCTTCTTTTCACGTCTATTTCTATTCGTTATGATGAAAGGGCTCTTTTCGCTTTTCAAGGAGCGCTCGTTTGAAAAACGCACTTCGTTCGTTTCGTTTATGGATTAGCGAGATTTATTTCTCTTCTTCCTGTTTCTCTTCTTTCTTTTTATTCTTTTTATTCGAAAAATAAAAGAAAGCGCGAGAATGATATATCGGGGGATAGTGCGTAAACTTTTCGTTGATACGAAAGATAACAGGAGAGAGAAAGATCCGTCATGAAATTTCCGCTTGATAGACCGTTTTCGTGTTACATAAAATATGATCGATGCTTTCGTCCACTGTGTTTCGCTTGTGCAATAGTAGCTTGATGTTTAAAATGGATTCCAAATGCTACTTCAATGTTTCATTGGGTAAACACGCGATCAATCATTTTGCTAATATTCCAGGAGACTCGAATAATGTGGCTCGATAATAATAGGAAGGATGCATGAAACGTTACCTGGAGAGCGCTTAAAATGGATAGATAGATTACGCGAACGATTGCTATTTAAATAAAAAATAATCAAATATATAGCGATTTGCGTGTGCGTATGTGCATGTGTGCGATAATGAAAATGTATTTTGTGATTTACATATTTTGATGCAACAGCATCGCTTTATCACTTCTCTTCCTCTCTCTTCCTCTCTCTCGCTTTTTCTCTCTCTTTCTGTATTTCTCTTTTTCGTTTATTATAGTAAACTTAATATATTTTTAAATTCATTATTACGTTCGATCAGATTTGATCTTAATTTGACGTAACACGAAATTGGGTTTAATGGGACAAATTTACTTTCGTGTCAATTCAACGCAACATTTTCTTTCTATATTAATTCCAAACGAATGGATCGAAATAACACATTTCTCGTCTGTTCGTTCCGAGCTGTTACCTTAACGATAAACCTAAATACAAAGTAGGACGAGTGCTACTTTGAACGAGTTTCTTTCGTGGAATAGAAAGAGAGAGAGAGAGAGAGAGAGAGAGAGAGGGAGGGAGAGAGGGAGAGAGACAGGGAAAATGCGAGTGAGAGAGAAAAAGAAAGAGAAAAAGAGGGGGAGTGATCTCGTTGAACAAGGTTTAAACTAACTTGATCAAGCGCAATAATATTTCAGGCACAAACCAGTAAGTACTTCTATCGGTGTTTAGTTTTACCCGAGTAAACTTCACATGCAGAACAATTTATGTTAAATTCTCACGAGAAGATATATCGTGTACAAATTTCATGTAACATCCACAAAACTATTATACTTAACTTTGAATCAACGTTCTCTGTTGGAATCCTTTGATCGGGTGCGAAACTTAGCAAGTTCTAGAACAGCGTTACGCTTTTCATTTTCAATTTCGGATCTCGTTGAGTTAAGCGAATTTGTAGAAAATAGAGAGACTATTTAAAGGAGGATTGGGCCGGATGGAGGGGTGATAGACGAAACAATTTCTCTTAGAGATTGCTCTTAGAAATAGTATATGTATATACCGAATTGTTGCAAAATCATAGTATTTTTATTATCGATATCGGAGTTAGAAAAATATGAAAGCTTCTAAGAATTATTTGCATTGTGAAATTGTAATAAATGTTCGCATCGATAAAAATGAATAATGACTCTTTAGAAAATGAGTAACGAGTAATAGATAAAAATTAATAGTTGATGCGTAATACTTTAAAAAATTTATACGATTTTATTCTATTCGTTATTATTGTTACTTAACAAAAAAAAACTATTGCTAACTGTTACTTAATAAAAAAAAGAGAGAGAGAGAGAGAAAATAATTCTTGCAAGAGCTTGATGCCATTTTAAAACGAAAAATTATTATTCAAAATCAATTCCAAATGACGGTGCCAATGTGAAAATACTCTCTACTAGTTCAGTTTCTTGTTTTCCATTTTATTTTTTTTTATTTTATTTTATTTTTTTTTTTTTTTATATACATATATACATAATAAAGTCATACAAAGATGTTCAATTCACTTCGTTACAATTAAAATTTATTAAAATAAATAATCGTAACGTTCCGACCGATCTCATTAACCTCCTTTCGCTATATAACTCTTCCAAAACAAGAAGGTAAACGAAGGAGAGAAAAATTTACGAAACAGTCTTGGCGAGGTCGAACTTCCGTCAGAGAAACACACAGACAGACAGAGAAGAAGAGAGAGAGAGAGAGAGAGAGAGAGAGAGAGAGAGAGAGAGAGAGAGAGAGAGGAAAAAAGGAAAGAAAAGATGGAAAAGTCGAAGTTGTTCGCGTCGGCCGTTTACATTAGTTTGGGCTGCCTGATTGCTGCTTCCGGAAGTACGGTAAGAGAGCAAACACGATGTATTCGGGTCAATGCGCGCATGGCATGGAACGACGGCGAGTTTAGTTTGCCAAAGTATAATAAAAAAAGGAAAGAAATTGACATTGATTGTTTGCGTCGTAATTCGGCCGCGCAACGCGTTCCGTGCTTGCTTACCGAGTATTGCAAATATTTGAAAGTTTATCCTCTAAAAGCGGCTAAACGCGAAGAAGAGAACACGTAGATTCGTAGTATGTACATACATTCATTTATATGTCGTAAGCGTATGTGTAAAAAGAGTGTTACTAATGTTCTATCTCACGAAATTTAAAAGAGTTCTATGAACATTTTTCCTTTCATCTGGCAAAGGATTCTTCCTGGAAAGTCGTTCTCGTAGATACATATATCTAATAAATTTGTTTTCCAAATAAAAGTATTCGTTCACATAAGAGTATTAAACGAAGTAGAAAATATAATTGTTTATTGTTGATCAAGAATTAAGAAATATAAGAGAACAAAGTTATTATTTAGAAAAACGAACTAGAAAATTGTTTGCTAATAAAAGTGACCTGTTTTTCGAAAAATAACTAATTTGATATCATTATAAAATCATTATTTAATTGGTTTCTGAAGCTTTTTTTCTCTTTCTTCTTTTTGTTAGTTTATTCAGCCAACAAATATAAAAACTTATACTTGAACAAAGTGAATAAATATATCCAAATACCATATTATTGATAAGAGATTGGATACATTGGTAACTATTGAAAAAATGATATATTGTTTTAATACAAAGTTTTATTAAAGAATTTGTAAATTGTAGAATTTTCAAGAAAATAAGTGACCAAATGACCGAACGGTCAACGGTCAATTTCGGAAGGTGCGAGCATTGCTGTAAAAGCGAGTTTCCTACCATTTGTCTTACGATTCCTTCGAGAATACCACGCCTCCGTGTAACCTCCCTCTCTTATACTTCCTTCTCTCTAGGAAAATTTAAATTCAACACAGGTGCAAGTCGGTAGTCGAACGTAACGAAAATGGTGCACGCTGCGCGATTTTCGCGCGTATATTTCCCTAAAGGGTGGAAAAGTGGGGAAATAGAAAGAGAAAGCTAAGAATGGCGAAAGGTATTATTGTAGTACAGTTCGTGCTAATTCGGAAAATCGATAAGGTATTTTACGTAATAGTGATAAAAACAGTCTTTGTAAAATCATTAATACCACGTAAGTACTTATGTATATATGTAGATTGATTATTAAATATATACATAGGTGATCACAATGATAAAAGAATATTTGGAATTTTCCATGATTTGCTTTTGAACTTTTCTATGACAAAAAAAAAAAAGAAAATGAAATCAAATTCTATTTAAAGAAATGTCAATGATTATTTGTAAATATTTTAAGAACTATAATCTTCGAGTAAAAGTTTTAACTTTTATTTCACACGTTAATCCCTTCGAATCAAACGTATTCTTCCAGATTGTTGTTTTATCGTCAAAAGTAATTCAAATGTTTCTTATTTTAGATAACTGACCCGGTATATATCTGATACGGTCTAACTTTATACAAGCGCATGAGACTCGATACAACATTACCTTACTATTTGAACTATTTAGGACATACGATATTTTTAACAATTGTTAATACATAAATTCATACACTTTAAATATACGCTCACTTTTACATAATGTTAGTATTTAATTTATATCGTTGCACTCGTTAACATTTTCTTGCACTATTCAAATTTCTTATTCCTAGAAATATTTGTTGAGAAAATTGTGTTGAGAGAATTGATAGAAAGAAATTAGAAAAAAAAAATATAAAAAAAAAAAAATAAAAGACTAGTGGAGTAAGCGAGTCGTAAAATATTTGTTATTTGCTTTTTTCTTTTTCTCTTCCTTTTTTCTATCTGTTTCTCTTTAGAATATATATATGTTTCACAATAACAATTACGACATTAGATGTACCTGTTGAGATCATAACGGAATGCACTGTTCATTCTGAAAAGACAACATCAGTTTGTACATCATAAGGCAAAGCAGAATAAATATCATAGAAAAACATGATTCTTATTCTTCGAATAAATGCTGATAATACATACTCGTATAGTAAAAGTCAATTTAATTCAACTGACTTAAAATCTATAATTATTTAACGTCCAAATTATTGGTTTATCTAATACATACAGTAGAAATGTTTAACATTCAATATTTATATATATAACAAATTATTAAGAATATTTGTTTTTGAAAATTTCGATACTATTTATTGATTTGCAATTTAATATTTAAGATCGAATAAGAATCAATCGATAAACGATACTTTCGTATGGTCACGACTAATTCATATTCTATGTTTGAAAACTAATATACATGGGAACGAAAATAATATGAAGATGTAAAATCGTAGACAAAGTGTGTAGAGGAAATCGAAAGGGGAGAAACCAAGAAAAGTAGGAAACTTGGAAAGAAAGCGACAGAGAAAATGGCGAACGTAGAAAAGGGCGGAGGGGGAGAGATAACGGGGAAGGAAGGAGAAAGACTTAAAAGAAAATCAAAAACAAAACGGAGGAGAAGGGTTAGTAGGCCGGTTGATACAGACGTGGAAGAAGGAAAAAGTTCAGAAACAACGTAATATCTTGGGAATTACGGGAACGAATAGAGAAGAGAAGGAGAGGGACTAAGCGATATTCCAAAAGTTGAAATTCGAAGACCACCGCGCAATGTTAAGAATGGTGAAATTTCTCACAAAAATGGAAGAAAAAGAAAGCTACACGAGACAGCGTAATTTCACTTTCCTCCTCTCTTCAATCGTTCATTCTTATCGTTTGGCCACTTTTATGTGACTTTCCCGCAGAATTTAGAATGTTTCGTTTGCAAAGAAAAGAAAAAGAAGAAATATATATATATATAACGAGATAGAGAAAGAGAATGTAAATCCCATATGGTTGATTCATTCATATTCTCTATCTATCTAATTTTCTTCATTTTTATCTCTTTCATATACTAAAAGGTTTACGCAAATGATATATTTTTCTTTGTACGTAATGTAATATAATTTTCTTCGTCTTTATCTCTTTCATATTCTAAGAGGTTTGTGAAAACGATATATACTTCTTTGTACGTGATGTTACAAACAAAAGAATTATATTTTTCTTCATCTAATTCTCTACATATATTTATCACTTTCATACTCTAAAAAGTCCATACTGGTACTCACATATGTAGGCGAGATTTTATCAGTCTTCGAGAATACGAATGTTTTACGAGCAAATGTACTCTCTAAGATGAATCCCGGGCTTGTCTCTTATAGACGCAATCTCTAGCCGCCATTGGTCAACTCTCATCTTTATCGCAAAACGTTACTTAGATCTTATGAAATCTTTACTTTCTTTTAGTTTCTTTCTCTCGAGAAAATCTTATGTTCAATCAAAATAATTCATCCATAGGAAGTCATATGAAAGACATGATTGAAAATCTCGATTCGTACATTTCGAAAGAAACGGACGCAATTCATAACACGGACATTAGACAATTTCTATATGTAAATGAAAAGAGAAAGATACTTTTGTTGTGTTTCTTTACGTTATTCTAGTCGTACAATGATATAAAAAATATTTGTTAGACCATTATGAGGATATGAATGAAGGTTCTGGTTAGATACAAAATATTTTTTAAGTTTATTTCTTCAGTATGTTTCAGTACACTCATATCTTCCGATGTATATGTTATCACGGATATAAATCTAGAAAATTTAATCTAATGTTTGTATACTGTAATAGTATTTTGTATATAGTGAAAAACAAGAACTTTTATAAACTGTATTTATATTTCTGGAATTCTAAACTATTCATTTTATAATCATCTATAATTTACTAATTGTTTCACTATTGTGAAATCTTACTTGTTTATAGAATATGTGAATGTATGTTTATATGGTTATATATATATATATATATATATATATATATATATATATATATATATAACCATATAAGAGAGTGATTAATAAATTAAATGATAGTAATGTTTTATAAAATTTTATAAAATAAAAATTCAAATTCAAAAATATTACGTTTATACTCTTTAGTATAACGTAATTTTTGCAAATTATTTGCAAATAAAATACGATTTCTTAACAATGATAAAAGACGAAATTTAGCCTATACGAGTATCAATTAAGTTCCAAACTTCTGATGCATAATGGCGTGAAATATTGAAAAAATTAGATAAAAAATTATAACATTTGTTTATTTTTGTAACACCATGTATAAAGAAAAATAGACCGTCTGCACATAGAAATGGAGATCAGAATTTCGCGCGATATACTTCTTTCTTCTTCTATTTCTTCTTCTTATTCTTATTCTTATTTTTCTTCTCCATAAATTGATGTGTTCGCAATGTAGCTCGTAGTAGGATTTGCAGTGCCGATCAAGCTCGCTGGAAGGATTTTAGTTTACGGCCAAAACTTTCAATTCCAATATCCTCTGCCGCAAAACGCAACGTTCTTCAGCAATCTTTCGCAAAATCGCGTATTTTCGCGACGACGTAGAGACGTTGATTGGTATGGAAGAGACCTATTTTTTAATACGTTGGAGCAACATTTTCAAAGGTATAGTAGGTCCTCGTTGAAATCAAGAACAATATTTTTCTTTGACGAAACGATATTAATTTTACAGAAATGGATTGGACGGACGAGAATGTTTAAAAAAAAGCATTTGCGAGGCTGTTGTGGATCCTCTGACAGACGAAGGACTTATAGGAGAACTTCTACATCTTTTATTAACGTAATTTAATTTTATACTTTTCAATGAAATATTTTACTTCTCGACGTTCGTTGTTACATGTTTAATCGTACTTGATTTTTCGCTATAGACCAGAACACGCTGAAGATCCATCGTTTCCTGAAGATTTTCTACAAGCAGCCGAAGTTGGTAAAAGAAACGAGGATTGCTCAAGGATCTTTTCTTCTTGTCCGAATGGTCAAGGATTTTTGGATCGAATTTCTCGCGTTTGATCGCATAAAAATTCGCAGATATGATTCTCTGTGATTCCATTTTTTAATTTCGTTATCATCATATATAGGTCAATCTTTTCTCGGTTACTCATATTAAGAATGCATTAAACTTTTCGATAAATCTTCTTTTCATGATTTATTAATTATATCCAAAGCTTCCTGCCTTCATTCATACAATTTTATTTTCAATAAAAATAAATATCATAAATTGGAATTAACCGATCTCTCTGATTATTAGGTTAAATAAAATATCTTTCTACCTTTTAACTACTATTTGATTACCGTATTAATATTGAGTAATCATTGATATCAGTTCGTTCTTTATACAATACCACAAATTTAAAGAACATCCAATTAGTCGTACGAACGTCTAGATATTGCTCACTTTTGATTCATGGCGATCAATGGTTCGTAGTTCAAAAATTAACAAAAAAAAATCAAACCTCTCTTCATATCAAACGTAGATATACGTTTTATCGATCTTTTACCTATTTTTTCTTGGTCAAGTGCCATTCCAACGTAACTCGACTTTAGGAGTTCCTTATCGTGCACTCTCGAGGAGAGCCTCGATATTATTTCGCCTTTTTTCGAGACGAAATTTCCTTTCTCTTTTTTTTTTCCATCAGTTCTCGTAAAAATTCAAGATGAAGATATATAGATATATAGTTAAAGATCAAAGGTGCAGATATTATACAGAGAGATTTTTTTTTAATATTTAGAAAAAGTAGTGAAAAAATCTTTAGAGATTAAGTTTAAATAAATTGTAATTATTGTTTTTTTTTTAATAATTGTGAAAATAAAAAAATATTTAAGAAACATAGGACCTTCCCGAATTGTTTTAATAGAAAAATATTAATTTGAGGAACGTAGGATTCTTAACTTGGAAAAATTATGCTGTCTAGTATATTGAGTTATTCTTGTTTTAGAATTTAGTTAGTATATTAAGCTATAAATTCTTTAAGATTATGTATTAGATCAGTATCTTCTGTTTAGGCTTTTGTTTAAAGAATAACGTACAAACAGTAGATGTGTTAATTGTTAAAAAATGATATACATATATATATATAGCAATCTTTATTTTATATTATTTTAAAGTTAGATATGAACGAGAGACATTTCCTTGTATGATCAGTTTGTTTTCTGTTATATCTACTATCGGAAAAAAAAGAATAAAGGGTGAAGAAAATAATTCTTTTTCAAGTTTTCAAAGTCTCACGAGAATCCACGAAGACAGTATGAGAACTAGAAGATACAGAAGGAAGCTGGTATAAAAGGAAGAGGAAAAGAAAAGGGATGAGATCTGAAGGAAATTTAAAAGAAAGAAAGAAAGAAAAAAAAAACAAAGAAAGAAGCGAGGAAAATGACGTTGCCCTCGAAGGGTTTAGGATGCAGTAAAAGAGGAGGATATACCGATGGACGCGTTCCCCATTTGAAATTCTCTTTCGGTAGATTCTTCCTAGATTCGTTCGCCTCGAATTTTCCCTGCAGATCCCCTGATTTCTCTCCGGTTTTTATCCGATCCGTTTTCGACATTCGACTCGTCGTCGTCGTCGTCGTCTTAGGTATCTACTTCTATCTTTCTCTTTCTCTTTTCGCTTTAAATCGATCTCCATTGATGCACCGTACCAACTACACAAGAGCGAAGGAAAAATAAGAAGGAAGGAAGGAAACGAGAATGAGAGAAAGAAAGAGAGAAAATTTTTCATTTCATCGCTCCCTCTGTCACGTGAGACGGACCATACTACGTCGATGCTTCTTTTGATGTGACGGAAGAGAAAGCGCAAGAATCATCTTGCTTCTATATTTCTTTTATTCTCTCGCTTTCTCTCCTCCGAAGATGGAATAGCGGAAAAATCGCGCGAGAGGGTGGCACGAGCTATCGGTTCTCTCTCTCTCTCTCTCTCTCTCTCTGTCTTGTTGTGGGGTCTATGCAGATTCAAACACGTTCGAAAATGTCAACGTTTAATCAAGAAATACTGTATTTTCGGATTTTATCTGCTATAATGAATTTTTAAAATTGATAAGAATTTTTACCAGTATCATAGAAAGATTAACAATAATTATATTCATTTTTATTCCGTAAACTCGTATATGAAACAATTTTCTTTCATTTATTTAAAACGTAAAATTGCGAACTTACGAAGATACCGTTTCCTAAAATAATGGAAAAAATCGAATATAATCGTGGTAATAAATGAAAAAAAACCTTTCTTTGAATTTCGTTTTATAATTAAATGTGACTCGTATTTCTAGTATACGTCGACTTATTTTATTTTTTGTGTTGTGAGCTCGATAACTGGGACACATCTATCTAAGATCTCTCAAAGGGCGAAGAAGATAATAAAAAATTCTTTAGTATATCAAAATTAGACACGATGGTATTTAACAATAATAGTGATGAAATATTAATGTTATAATATAAAATGATAATTATAATTGTGGTATCGACGGTATCGCATGTGTAAAAGTAGTTAGTGACAGCGAACATAACAAAAAAGAAATTCCATTTCACATCATTAAAAGAATATATCGTAAATATTCATTCATTACGTGGCAGAGCAATTGTTTACCCTCGTGTTTGTTTATTTAACGAATGAATTTTTTCGCTATATATAAAGACGTATAAACAAAAGTGAACACAGAAAAAGAAAATAAAAGAAAGAAAGAAAAAAAGAGAAAAATAAAAAAGAACTTAATCTTTATTCAATCTTTCGCATAAAATTTCTTTGAGCTTGAGAAACACCCGTTATATAAACGTTCAAACGCATCTACGCTCGAACGATAAAATTTGTCTCCCCTCCAACAAATTTCTATCCTATTCCCTATGAATATCGGATGGGAGATGAGTGTGAGCGCGTCCAACGCATCGCGTCTTGTATAATATAGGACGCACTTTCTCGCAAGTAACGTTGGCTCTTGCGCGCGCACCTACACATGTAGTAAACTCCCTTAGAATTCACAAACGACTGATACGTGGCACTATATAAAGTCTGAATTATTTCTATACCTGTGAAAGCTACCGTGACGTCATCTCGTTCACCTCGCTTTGCTCCTGGGGTTGAGCTTATAAATTATGGAAAGATATTATACGAATTATATATAGCGATTAAATAGATTAATTCTTTTTTTTTTATAATTATCATTGTTCTGTTTTATGTTATCAATTATGTTATCAATTTTTCTATTTTTTTCTTACTTTCACTTTACTTACCTTATATAATTATTAACTGACTTCGATTATATCTTTCTATCAAATCGTACAAATTAAATATTTATTACACAATACGGAGAAAGTACATCTTTTTAGATAATCATTTTACCGATATATTGATATATTTTTATTTCTTTACTTCTTGCAATTTATTTCCGTTTCTTTGTACAATATGGCGTTCACGTTCATTCATTTTTATATAAGTATTACCATCTTTATATGGAGAATCTTGATGAGTTTGATCAAAGTCGAATCAACTCTACTAGATGATAAATAAAGGTAAGAAAAGATAGAAGTAAAGCGAAAGAAGATGTCGAAACAAATTCCTTCGTTTGATCGAACTCAAGTTTAATTTTTCAAGCGTTAGAACTGTCGATAAGGAGTAATCTTGGTAAATCCTGACGTCTGCGGAGAATCGAAATGGCATTGAGTATAATTCGCCGAGGAAAAGATATCGTTCGTTCGTTCCTTCGTCTATTTCGTTGTTCCTTCGTTTCCTCGTTTCTTCTATAGCCCCAAGCTTCTCCTCTTCTTCTTTCTTCTCTTTTTTTCTTTCTACTTAGGTCAACCTTCTTTCAACCGTTACTACTGTCGTTATTGCAGAGCTTCTTCTAAGGATTCACGGGTTAGAATAAAAAAAAAAAAAAAGAGATAGAAGGCTCCTTCTGTTTCGTCGAAACTTAAAACGAGCGACAATATCACCTAAGGCGGCAAAAGACATCGAGGCAATCGGAAAGACTCTCTTCTATCTCATTCTTTCCTACCTTGGAGAGAAGGTAATACGCGTTTCACGAAATGAAATTAATCGAAAGGAAGCAATTTCTCGAGATAGTAGTAGTATTGCAGAGGGAGGTTCGATTCTATTCGTACTGATAGTCGAGTATTCTCTGCTTGCTATAGAAACGTTTTTTAAGAATTTACACTCGCAATTAAAAAATAAAAATAAATAAATTATTCTAGTCTATAAATATATATATATATATATATATATATATATATATATATCTGTTTCTTTTATTACGATTATTCTTGACATTTCGATTTATTTCAAATTTGTTGCCAGATCGTTTTATATCCTTATTTATGTTTCCTTTTTCTTTACCTACAGCTACGTTTCACATATAATATGTATTACAGTATCGAACGAAAATCACCAGGCTGTACTTGTGTTTACCACTTCGTAACAAATCAGAAGCTCGTAAGGAAAGATTATTCACCAGAAGCTGTAAAGTGTGGTCATTCTTTTCGATAGAGCGATCGTTTATCTTTCTTGCTCCTCCGTCCTTTCCTCTTCTCCCACCAACACTACTTTGCCTCCTCTCTTTATCCTTCCTTCTTCCTCTTCACGTTTCTACGATGCTTCCTGGAAACTTCCCATCGAATTTTCATCGAGTAGTACGTTTACGAACGGACACAGTCGAAGAAGTTGCGAAGGTAACTGGACTCAATCCGGAAGAAAGTTCAAGAGGAGAAGTTTAACCGCATAAAGGAGATCGGTATATTGGACTAAGTCGATGTTCGATCGATCTCTGATTTTGTTACAAGATTCTTGTACGTTTGTCTTTAAAATAGTCTATTCAAAACACTTTACAAATTATTATCATAAATGAACATTTATCGTCTCGACGTTGATAAAAAATAAATCAATCTCATAACGCGTTAATTATCAATTAAAATCTTCACTCTCTCTCTCTCTCTCTCTCTCTCTCTCTCGCCCTCTTTCATTATAATACCCATTTCTTTTTAATCTAAGGACAGGTAGTAGAATTGTGGTTAACCGTGCAAGAATCAAATGGTGTCGTGCAAAAGAGGGTTGTTATAAGCGGTCTACACTAACACCACCGGCACTACTATCAGCAGTAGTACCACCACCAGCACCATCACCACGCCCGGCCTGCATCGCGAACTGGGGCGGTGCCACCAACGCCGTAGAATCGATATCTGTTCAGCTCTTACTGAATTTCAGTTACCATAAAAAAAAAAAAAAGAAAATATATACATGCTTATGAGTTTGAAAAGAGAATGAAAGACAGAGATAAAGATATACTTCTTTCCTACCGGTTTGACAATAGTAAGTAAACATATATATAGAAATGAAATCTATGAGATTGAATTCTCGAAATGAGAGAAACGATCCTAGAAATACGTACAGGCATGTATATATTAACGTTTTTAATTATTTATGATTAATTAATTTGTAAAAAATGTATGTATTGCGAATTTATTTATTTATTTTCTCGTGTTTTCTTGTTTTTTATTTTTTTTTTTTATAATACAAATGACTATATATCAATGTAACCATGCATGTAAATATTAATTATTTCAATTACGTTGATTCATAGTTTCTTCATTGATCAATGTGACAATTATCTCGCTTTCGTATATTTTTCATCGACTCTGCTGGTAGTCTATCGTCACGTTCCTATTTCAAAAGAAGCACGCTCGGCAAACACGAAATAACAATGAACAAGTCGAAAATCAATTTTCTCTACGACAAGTCGTCTGTTCGTTTTTGAAATGAGTTAGGAAGGGAAAGATAGATAGAGAGAGAGAGAGAGAGAGAGAGAGAAAGGGAGGGAGGGAGAGAGAGAGAGAGAGAAAGAGAGAGAGAGGAAGCAGATGGTTGTATTATACAAAGAAAGACATTTAACGTATAGAAATGAGAAAGGAAAAAGATCTCAACATCTTTATATCTTTGTTCAAGAAAGTCCGCAAATCGTGTCGAGTGATTTTTCATCCCTTATCGCGTTGACCGTACAACGTTACGCAGCCAACGTAGAAACTGAAAAGGGTGGAAAGGGAATGAGGGAGAGAAGACGAAGGAACATCGGCAAGGCCAGTCTGTCCTTACGCTTGACAAAAACCTACCCACCAACTCCTTACTCTTTCTCTTCTTTCTTCTTCAGATCCCTCGTCGAAGACACCCTCTTATTTAAGAAAAGATACGGATTCACATACCGGGAGGGTAGAAAATTAATTCCGACTTAACCATTTCCTTCAAGCGTTCCCGAAGATTGCTTTTCATTTTGAGGTCCTTTATCGATGGGTTCTCGGCGGCACCGATTAACTGCTAGAGTTAAGAGATTTACCTTCTTCTCTCTCTCTCTCTTTCTTTTGTCTTTTTCTTTTTTCTTCTTCCATCAAATTTCTCAATTTCTCGTCCCTTTCTTGAAATATTTTTTATAACGTCAACCTTGATCTTCCGATTAAAACGTCAGAGACAAAATCAAACGTTTATAGATTTTGATATTACCGAAAGTTTCTCCTACGTACTTATATTAGATATATGAGAAAAAAAATCTCATCTAGTTTCGAGAGTTCGTCCTGTCCGAGATAGATAGAGTTTACTTCATGTTATATCTTGTCCAATTCTCGCTAACGTCGTCGTCGTCGTGGTCATCATCGGTGGCATAAGTTCCGGACGGGCCAATCGGAATTACCGGATACGATGGATGGTAGCCAGTAACGTCAGTATAGTCGCCCGACGGTGCATTATATTTCCCGAGGGCCATGTCGATGAGAGAGAAACTGCATCCGGGGAACATGGCGACGCAGTCATGGCCTTCGTGACCGGCTTTATGGGCATTGGTATACGTGCGATGTTCTTCTGGCTCAAAGGAAAATACCTTTTTAAGGGGTAACCTGTAAACAAACGAAACAAAAAATGTATGTACGAATTATTTATTCACATTGTCTAAGAAAATTTATCCGACAATTTTTTTTTAACACCTCAATTGTTATAGTCACACTTGTAAACATAAAGATAGATTAATAGTAAAATAGTATAAGTAGAAATGCTATAAGTAGAACGCAGTCAAAATCTACGGATTATAAGTAGTATGCAATCAAATAAAAGATATTAAATAATTCAAATAACTGGATAATAGTGTAAGATAAAAGGTCCAGTATGCGACAATTTATATTTGTTAATAATTCTTGTCTCTGCCATGTTTTATTTCTTTATTTATGATGTACAATGCAAATTATATATCATGTTGTAACTTTGAAGTTATAAATCGTTTTATTTCTTAAGTGAGACGATAAAAAATTATAAATTCATTGTTTGTTCAAATCCAAGGGTTTAATTTTTCCTAATTTCATATTAAATATTTAAATTTTGTTCTTTAATGAACTCAATCATAGTTAGTAACAAATTACTAGGTATTATGAGAACATATAGTTTCAACGATATTAAATTGTAATGTATCATTGTTTTTTTGGATCTCTCTAACAAAAATGATGTTCATGAATCAAATTTAATTACAGTGTGAAATCTTATACGTATCTTGTTTGTACATTTGTATATTTCTTTTTTATGCGAACGATATAAGGTATCAGCATAATTTAGTAGGATAGCGTACGCTCGTTCGATTCCATTGAGTTAAATATCCCCGGTGGAACGGTCGATAGAGAAACTTGAAAGAGCAAAGCAATCGGAGCGTTAAACCGGAATCGGAAAACGCGCGGGATCGCGTTATAAAGTAATGAATCACTCAGAGGATCGAATTAAGGAGGGAAACAAACTTGGAATGGGAAAGGAACAGGGAAAGGAATCCTTATAACGTTATTTGCTTAACCGATGCTTCTCAAGGAGTAACATCTTCCATCTCTCCCACCATAAATCAAATTATTTTCAAATCCGATCGATTCTTAATTTACTATTAGAATGAAATAGAAATGAGAAAAGAGAGGGAAGATGACAAGGGAGAAAGATAGAGAGAAAGTGAGAGAGAGAGGGAGAGAGAGAGAGAGAGAGAGGGAGAAAGATTTTTCAATCTTTAACATGGGGTCTATGGAAGCCAAAAAATTCAAAAATTTTCTCTCTCTCTCTCTCTCTCTCTCTCTTTTTCAATTTATCCTCAATGAACCTTACGAGAACGATATCCTCATCATTTCTTCCACAAGAGTGTTTCCCTTCGGCATTAGTCGTTGTGAGGCCTCGCAAAGAGCCCGAAGGACGCAGGATCTGCCGTCGAAACCCATTCTGAAAGGATAAAGACGATTGATTTAGTTTTGCCAGTAAGATAAAACGTAAGTATATATTCGTTGCTCTTGATATAATCGGATATATAGTAAAGATTAGAAAAGGATTGATGGATACGTATTAATGCGTCGTAACTATCAATAGTATTCTATAACGTTTTTCAATCTTCTTACTTTATTATACTATCAGATATATTCTGTAAGTTCCGTGAATTTTCGTCGTTATCGGCAGTCTCTAATACGACTATTACCTTGCAAAACCGATCGAACAGGATATTTCCGTTTTGTGGCCAGTATATATCTCTTTCTATCTCTTTTTCTTTCCTTTTCTTTCTCATTCGTACTTCGTCGTTCTCTTTCCCATCGGGAAAGCTAACTGCGAGAGGTGGTTTATGCCAGACGATATATAACCCGACGTCGCGTCACGATGCTTCGACATTCGATTCGACTGCAATATTGGATGTAGCAACGGCGGATGTGACGTGGATCTACTCTCCTGCTCGTACTAATACTACTTCCTAGTCTCTCTTTCTCTCTCTCTCTCTCTCTCTCTCTCTCCCTCCCCCCTCTCCTCCCTCTCTCTATTTCGTTCATATAGAGGAAGAAAATTCACGTGACTTGCCCGCTGCAAAAGCCGTTCGTGAACCGCTTTGAGCGAGTTCGAACGTTACGACTTGATTCGAGGACCGTAACTTTTCTATTGATTAACGATCCTTTATCTTTTGAATGTGAAATACGTAAGGACGTATAGATGCGATTGTGTAATCAACGATTGCTTCTAACAGAACGAACTTTTAATACTTTTAAGGCTATAGAGATTAGTAGTAATCGTTAATCGATCTAAAGCTTCTAATAAAGTAGTTTGAAATTATTTAGAGAGATTAGAAATAAATTACACCTACAGATGCATACGTTAAACGTTCTATATCATATGATATAGAATCAAATGCATAAAATACAAATTGTAAGTTATAATCTTTTTTTTATAAGTATTTTTTACCTAATGTTATCAAATATAACATAAAATATATCTACTCAAATGTATGTATGATGTTATTAATTCCCCTTGTATTATTAAAAAAAAAAAATAAAAAAAATAAAAAGGACGTTCGTTATAAACTTGTTGAAAAATGGTAATTAAAAGATCCATAATCGATGGAAAAAAGTATTTCACATTCCGCAGCGGTACCAGCTGCAATATAATTAGGTCAATGAACGCGGTTAATCACATCGAATGAATTCGAGTTTCTCGCGAAGAGTCATATATCTTCGATGCAAAAACGCGTGGTACGCGAATATTTCGAACGATTATGTTATCCAGTCGCGGCACGAATCGAGTTCACCGACAAAGAGGGTGAATTTTAGGGCGTGGCTAGCGAACGAAGAGGATACTGCCTTTAAGACGTTATCTATTAACCGTAGTCATTAGATCACCCTTACGTCTTTAAATATTTATTCCTATGCATTTATCTATCTATGTAGTTATTCTTACTGAATGTAAATCTATATATCGAACTATAAAATCTTAATTTATCTCGAGTATATTAAAATAATATCTAATATAATTAAAATACATAAAATCAAATATAAGTAAAATACATATATATATATATAATTACAAAATAATATATGTATATATGTAGGATATTTTTGCAACCCTATCTGTTACATAAACATTGGCTAACTCAGGCTACTTACTCTTGATTAATATATACTTTATTAATACAAGTATTATATTTAAGGTGTTACAACGATATATATTACGACTCTTTCTTCTTTCCCTGACTTAATTAAGGCTTTACTTTTTGTTGGTCCACTCAGAACCACACGTGATACTCTTAGTTCAGCTGTCTGATCTCTTCCTCTCGTTGGTCTACTCAAGACCTGGTTCACTCAGTACCGTCATCGTCTTCCCTCGTTGTTTCGTTGCAGAATCTAAAGAAAGTCGCACACTCACTCTCGCCACCTTTTATTACTTTTTCTTCCAATATCTTCGTTTCTCTTTTCTTTCTACAAACATACGTACCTGACAAAGTCAAATCACGCTCTGTTGACTAATTTGTCTCATACCACACGTATACAACTAATTAATACTAGAACCTTTCCTTTCTGTGTTCATCTACCGATTAGCATATCTCACGTAATACGTACACACATACGACCAGCATACCTGGAAACTTCCATCTCTTTGTTCATTTGATACCGGCAGATTCATTTATTTCATGCATGCCTGCTAACTCCGGCACCTATCATTTTTTGTCTAATCATCGATAGGCATATCTCAACACACACACGTGCGCGCACACACATATAACTGACAAGCCTCGGAACCTTCAAACCCACATATATAATTAATTATATATTAATATACTTATTAATTAATTATCTTAGATATTATTGGATACCGTTCTCTCATCATTTTGTATACAAACCTCAAGCATTGTTAGTTTTTTTAATATACATTATTACATTCGTTTACACTATTTTACATAATTTGTTTCCTTATCTTACAATACGAAAGCGCGTTGAAAAATATAAAAAGGT
This sequence comes from Dolichovespula media, assembly GCA_911387685.1. Taxonomy (NCBI): domain Eukaryota; kingdom Metazoa; phylum Arthropoda; class Insecta; order Hymenoptera; family Vespidae; genus Dolichovespula; species Dolichovespula media. Next base: position 5,708,077 of record OU426864.1, on the reverse strand, counting down.
CTTAATTCCTCGTAGCTATTCACTCCCGATAGCTTTCTCGATTCGACGATCGCATTAATCACGATCTAAGGTAATCTCATCGATCATTTATCACAGAAAAATCGAGTCATCGAGTTACGATCAAACTAGTTCACGTTCTAGTCTAAAATCTCTTTCTCTCTCTCTCTCTCTCTCTCTCTCTCTCTCTCTCTCTCTCTCTTTCTTATAGAAGAGTTCAATCATTCGATCGAGATATCGATAGTCTTACCATCTGGTATCAACGATAGCGTAAGAAAAAAAAGAAGAAAAATAATAACATACAGTTCTACCGTTAGACGTCAAAGTTATAAAGATGGTCTTAGTTGTCCGAGACTTGGTAAAGCTTGAATGGCTCTTGCGTGGACGAGAACGGTTTACAAGATGGCTTACAGAGGGTTTTCGTGTCTCCGATGGTGTTCGTGGGTCACCGTTGGTGATAGTAGAACGGCTTAAGGGTGGCATGAATCAGAGGGTGGCGCCTCGGTAGCCGCGAGTCTGAATTCTGTACGCTGGTACGGCTGTTCGTTTCTGAACAAGCATGCCAGACCATTTATCCGTTTCTAGACCGAATGGCTACGGAGATATAGTCTCTTCTCTCCCTCTCTCTCTCTCTCCCTCTCTCTCTCTCTCTCTCTTTATCTCTCTATTTCTCTCTCTTTCTTTTTCTCTTTTCCTTCTCTCTTTCTCTCTTCTTCTTTTTCTTTTTTTCTTCTCTCTTTCTCTCTACCTTCCTTTCCTTCTTTCTTTATATCCTTCCTAGCTCATTCTCTACGTTCTTTCGCTCATAATCAGATTTATAACGGTCCACCCAAAGGTTCGATTATTTTTCCTCGGCAGTTACGGACGAATCGGAGGGGTTGGATTTCGAGATACTTTCTCTACTAAAGCTCTTTTCATCTCATCTATTATTTGGTTATGTACTATTCAAGGGATGAAACGTTAAATAATGAAATTCTTAGAGCAATAGGATATATTCGTAAAGTGGCTGTCTTCGATTTTGATAAAACATTAGGTTGATAAGACAGACGAAAATAAACGAAGCACGGATTTCATTATCTGCAGTAATTCGTTTTTAACAGATGAAAATCAAGACTATATAATTTTTTTTTCTTTTATCCTTTTCGACTATCTGCGTATATAGTTCGATTTTTCATAACTAATATAATGGAGACACTAGATTTAAGAGAATCGTTACTTCCTTTTTTTAATTTATTGGAATCTTTATTATTTGAAATATAAAATTTTCCGTAACAACGAATTCCTCTGCTAGTTTAATTCTGAATTTAATTATACATATATAAATATATCTTCTATATTTAACAATCGAGATATTGATGATGATTTAATGATAATTGATAAATTTAACAATAAAATAGAAGTTAATGACCTGTTATGAATGTAATGCAAATATTCGTAGAAATTTCATACCAATTGAGTTGTGCTATATTTAATTTGATTTCATGTATTTTACACAAATTAATACTGTTTAAATACACTTTCTAGGTTCATTTTCGTGTATTTGTGTGTTTCGTAACTGTACTGTGAACTTATGACATTCAAAACTGTTTAACTTAAAACTTTTAGATACGAGTTAACTCATACAATATTGCATCAAGTAAAATTACAAAATTTATGATAAGAACTTCTGTAAAATAAGAGAAATAACAGAGATTTGATTACCAACTTTACGACTTGTTTAACAGGTTTAATAAGAATTTTCACCAGCATACAACAGAATTACCGCAAATTAAGAAAAAATACAAAACATTCCTCTTATTTTCGTTTACTCTATCAAACTGTAGAGTTTCAAGAAATATTGAATTTTTCTAAAAAAAAAAAGAAATGCAAATAAAACGGACAAAACTTCTCGGTAGATCCTGAAAATGTTTTTTTTTTTTTTTTTTTTATTAGTATACAACTTATTTTCTGGGATATAACTACATCAAAAGTAAAACCACTTAATTCTTTCTCTCTCTCTCTCTCTCTCTCTTTCTTTCTCTTTTGGATGTCGCTAACAAGATGAAATCTTATTGAAGATTTTTATGATCGAAAATGGACATTTTTACCGAGAAACAAGGACGAGATAAAGTGTATAGTCTATATACTTACATACTATATAGGGTCTTTGCATTAGGTAACTCGATCGAAAGGAGGTACGTAGGACATTGACGATAAAAAGAACGGAGACACGTCGATGGGGCCAGGCCGACTCTTCGTAAGGAGAAACAAGGCTCGATCGGCTCGAAGCCACTAACGTCACCGTAACATTTTATTATCAAGCATCGAGCTTGTCGCCTCGACCGTAATAAATTTTACGAAAATTTTTTCTTAGCGACGAACGGCCGACCTTTCTTTCCTTGCTACATCTACGAAAACTAGAATCGACATTTGCTCGATCGATCTTGAGGAAGGAAATGCCAAATGTCATGATAATAGATTTCTTCCTTTTTCTCTTCTTTTCTCTGTTTTTTTTTTTTTTTTTTTTTTACTCGTCAAAGAACGAAATTAATTTTCGTATTGATAAGTATATATGTGTTTGTGCGTGTGTGATTATAAACGAGATGGAATACAATCGTATATTTTACATACATACATTTGTAATCAACGATCGTATTAATATTCCGTTGGGCAATTAATCCGCATGGTCCTGCCCGTCGCGTTAGATTACGTTAAACGTCATGCCGTCAATTAATAATTAGTATCATCGAGTATTAGGATATCATAGGTAGAACGATATATGACAGTGTTGCACGACTGTCGCATCGTAATAACAATAATAATAAGAGTAACGATTATGAGAATGACGAAGTTACGATGACGACGTCGATAATGACAATAACAATAGTAACAATGAATAACGTTATTATTAATAATAGTAATCACAAAATACTCACGAGTTCATGATGACCTCGAGTTTATTGTAAAGATCACGACGATGTCTTCTCTGGAGATAATAATAATTGGCCTTGTAAACTTTCCTCTTCTTTCCGGAAGAAGAAAATTGGACATACTTCCCAGGCACGTTCCATCCAGTATACTCGAAAGGATTCTTATTCTTCGATTCTAAGCCGTTCTTGAACGACCCGTATTTGTTGGCGCTCTTGAATCTATCGTTTCTGAGCTGAAGAAACGGTTCGAGAGCCGGCTTGCTCTCGTTCGGTAGATCATAAGAGATACCCCAATTTACACCCTCTGTGAAGATGTTGTCTGGCGTTAGAGTATGCATCGTCATACATAGCGCGATCTAAAAGATAGGATCAATTGGACATATTAATGTCTAGGCAAAGTAAATATTTTACTTTTCAAAGGAAGAAAATTGAAGAAAAGAAAAAAAATGAAATACAATATATGTCATACGAAAATGAAGAAGATTGTTATCATCTCAGTCGTGATTGTACATCGTTACTTTTTTAAATTCCATTTCCTCTTTTAAATACAACGAACGATTTATATAGCAGACAATTTCTCTTTAGCAGGTCCCTCGTGTTCGAAATGAAATGGAAGAATAAATATAATGTTACGATTTGTCGGATAAAAAGAAAAAAGAGAAGAAAGATTGAGTGTGTGTATGTATGTGGGTGTATGGGCGTGTGCATGTGTGTGTCTTGAAGTAAATGCGCCGTGTACACATTTTATCCTTCCTTAATATTCCAACATCTCCTGGGTTTCCCTGGATCCGGAACGTTTGTATAGAAGAATGTTGTACGTGCCTCTTGATACTCACAGAAAAGCTCGAGCCTTCCGGAAAGACGACGTAACGCTTCCGTCTCGAGTGCGGACTATCACGATCACTGTCCGCTTTGTGCTCGTACAGCAGACCGCAAAGTATCGCCAGAATAAGTAGCCAATGGCCGACAAAGCGATCCATATCTCTGAAATGAAATATACATGGAACGAAAGAAAGACTTGGTTTCCATTGTTATCGTACCGTAGCAAAAGCAATCGATTCGCCGTAATTCGATATTGTCCAAATTCTATAACGATATAATAATAATAATAATAGTAATAATAATAATAATAATAATAATAATAATAATAATAATAATAATAATAATAATAATAATAATAATATCGATCAATATATTTATACAATTTTACGAAGAAAGAGAGAGAGAGAGAGAGAGAGAGAAATGAAATTTATCTTTTCTTCTAAGTACTTATTTACTTCAAAAGATAAATTTTTTTCTCACGAAAGTATTCACTTACTTACTTACTTAGTTACCTATTGTCGACAATAAAAAATCGAAATTTTCGAAGTAAGTACTTACTTACATGTACGAACTTCGAAGATTTTTGACGTCATATCGAATGAGAATTTGACTTTTATCTATAGCTATTTCGGATTGTGCCAATGACGGGGAATTGTTTTGTCTCGGTAAAAAGAAGGGAAATATAAAAGGGGGAAAAAAAGAAAAAGAAAGTAAGCCAAAAGTTGCTCGGCCGAGTGCGAAGTCGTAAAAGAATTACCCAACTTCTTCGTGAACAAATCCTGGTATAATACGTTGAAAAGTTGTTCGACGACTTATCTGAAATAAAAGTGCCTCACTCCTCGTTGTACTCGATGAGAGTCAGAAGGAGAATGAGAAAAACATATATATATATATATATATAGAGAGAGAGAGAGAGAGAGAGAGAGAGAGAGAGAAAGAGAAAGGAAAGGATTGGTAACGCATTCGACAGTCTTTCTTGCCTTCGTGACAGCGAAAACCGGTGTGAAATCCTTCCAAAGTATTTCGTGACTTCGATTGGGATGTACTTACTTGGATGCAACGGGAGTGAGTGGAAGGAGAGATTGGAATGTCGCTAGGAAATCGACGAAATAATCATAACGAACGACATTGCTTGGGGTGCTGATACGTAAACGACGTGAAATCCTCTTTACGTTCTCTATCTCGCTCTCTCTCTCTCTCTCTCTCTTTTTCTTTCGTACATATATACATACATACATACATACATGCATACGTGTAGACATTTCGATCTTTCTAGCATAGAAGGAAATGTAAATGAGATTTTCCGAAAACGAAGGGTAACTCCTAGGCGAGTGACAGCTCGATTAGCAATTCTTAGAATCCATGGAGGAGTTCGAGACGGAAAATGGTTGACTTTAACCGAATCCTTAAGCTTAAAATAGAACCGACTATGTGGATTTCGAGGATGTGTACGATGGTTACATATAGGGGTAGAATTATAGAGATACATATCTGCATAAGTACTTATGTATGTATGTATATGCATATATAGTATTGAAACTTTCCTCCATCTTTCGATGTAGTGTAACATAGTTTTACTTTTATCTTGCAGAAAGAAGTACGTTAAAGGGAAAAGGGAAATTGAAATTACCGTAGAAAAAGAAGATACAGATATAATTTTCTAGTATCAATGTAGAGAGAGAGAGAGAGAGAGAGAGAGAGAGAGAGAGGGAAATAGAGATAAAACGTCTCGAATCACGGGATAAGAATAAATGGAAAAAAAAAACAAAAGAAAAAAAGACACAACGAGGAGAAACTTTACTTTTGGATAAAGGAAGAGATTAGATCGTTCGTACGTTCGTTCGTACGTAAGAGAAATGCACAGAGACAGAGACAGAGAGAGAGAGAGAGAGAGAGGAGGAAAAAGAGAGGGAGAGGCATATATATATATATATATATCGCTTTTGGTTTTCTTGAGAATCGATAGAACATGAGAAATTGTTGTCAATTTTTTTATCTTACAAAAAGTTGGCATAGGCATCGTCGTCGTCGGGAGTGATTCTCGACTTGGCTCCTCTTGCAATCTTTTTTCCTATCTCTTTTTGTCTCTTCTTTATTGTCTTATATATTTTTTTCTTTTAATTTTCTCCTTTAATTCCTTTACTTTCTACGAAGTCTCGAATTGCCGGCATTAATTTCGTTCTTTGATAGCAAGAGCGTATGTATTTCCTTCTTCTTCTTTTTCTTCTTCGTCCTTCTCCATTTTAGCGCATTTGTCTTCTCAATCCTTCTTATCATTTAACTTCGTGTACAAGTAGAATTGAATTCTACATTTTCACGTAATCGTACATTAGTCATAGTCTTCGTGCTTCTAATCATGAGGTCCTATAGATCTCCTCTTTCTCTCTCTCTCTCTCTCTCTCTCTCTCTCTCCCTCTTTCCCTTTCGTTATCTTTCACGATTTTTTTCTATCTTGCATCCTTCTATTTCTTTTTCTGCCTTTTTGCTTCTTCGTCGCGACAATTCATAGAAATTCGTTCTCCCTACCAACTATTTTCTACAACAAGAAAAAAGGATATTGTCACATTCTTCCATTGGAATAGACATGAGTATTTCACCAATACGTGAAAATATCAGCTTCCGGAGTTTCCTTTCCTTCGATTTTTCTTTCTACCCTTCTTAGTCTCTCGTCCGGCTTTTACGATCAACCCTTTGTCTTTGATATCGGATTCTTGTCTTTTTTATTCTTCTACTTTTCACTCTTATTCTTTCTTTTCTTTTGGTTTTTGTTGTCTTCTATCCTTTTTATCCTTATTTTTGTTCAAAAATTATAAAAATAAAAAGGAAGGAAAAAGTTGATGCTCCAACGAGTTCGTATATTCTTGATATATTGACGAAAATACTAACTTTGATGATAGGTACGTAATAGATATATCCGATACAGTAACAATATATATATTCTGATAAGAAGTTTATGTCCAAAGATTTAACGCAACGTTTGCAATAGTAACTTTGTTGAAAACTGCAAAACGATATTCCGTGGTAATAACATTTCACAAAATCGTAATCCATCCTTCTCTCTCTCTCTCTCTCTTTCTTTCTTCTCTTTCCTTTTTCTCTTCTTCACGAATATTGACCTAATATATTTAGTAGCCCTTCTTAGTCACGAATACGCGAGTATCCTCACGAATATCTTTCAACGAAATGATATGAGGGATACGAGATAACTTTTTTCTTCAAATTACCCTAGGACGTAAATGAAAATAGAAATCTGTTATCGCGATCATTTTTTGATATTATTCGGGAGAGGAGTCTGATTTTTTTTTATCTCTTTTTTTATCTTTTCGTTGTTCCAAAATAAAATTTTGATCCATTCGATAAAGTAAACGCTTATATACTTTGTTTACTTCGATAAGAAAAAAAAAAGAAAATCAAAAAGGATAAAAGAAAATAAAAGTAATATAGATAGTGTTATGACGTTGAGAAAATCGTTTGAAAATCACGAGAGAAGACAAAAGGCAAACCAAAGGCCTTCGAGGACATCGAATCGACGTGGACGAAACTTTCCACGTGGTACTCACCAAGGATTGATTTCTACTCGGTAGAAATATCTCAAGACTCGCCTCGGTAAGATCTTTAGGAAGCAGGAAGTTGTTAGCTCTTTCGTCGTGAAAAAACGACACCGTCAAGAAAATGATCGATAGTCGATATTGATACTAGAAAACTCGATCGAGGTCTCTCGAGTATTCATCGGGTACGAGACATCTCTTAAAAAATATTATCTATAAAGAAAAACCTTGTCCTCGATTGAAATTCTTTTAATCCTCGAACCGAACGACTCATCGTCGTTAGAAAACAAAAAAGAGAAGTATATCGGTGACTAGAAATTTTTCCTTCGTACGATCAGACTTTTTTTCTTTTCTTTTCTTTTTTTTCAATTTTGTCACTTGTACCTGTCGCTACAGGTGTGTGCTATTGCGATGAGGTGGGAGGGGAGGAGTGAGGGGTGAGGATCGATGATAGGAAATTCCTTCATTCAGAACATTCTTATAGGTTCGTGCATTTAACGAGAACCATGTCATTTTTTCTTTCTTCTTCTTTTATTCATCCTTTTCCTTCTGTCTTCCTTCCATTCTTTTTTTTTTTTTTATTTCTCCTCTCTTTCCTTTCTTCTAGTCCCTTTACATTTTTCATTGTCTCGCATTCCACCCGCATTCCAGTCGAAGAAGAACCAGCTAGCCGAAGAAAAGTTCGCCGCGAGTAACAAACGAGTTTGTGGAATTAGAGCGATTAAATACTTTGGATTTCCGTGTAATTAAAGAGCAGAATCAGCGAAATTCACCGTAGTTTCCGATCGAACTTCAATGCGATAAATACAAATTTTCTTCGGACCCGTCGCTCGTGGATCGAAAACCGAAATAGTCCTTTTTCATAATTATCTTCTTTTATTTAGTTAATACATATGCCCTTAGACGAGAACGTTGAAATAATTAAGACATAAAGTTTTACATCGTTATTATTTTCCAGGAAGAGTAATCTCGGTCGCGAGTATCCAATAAAATAGTTCAATAATATGTTAGCCAAACCCAACAGATTCATCCATTGAAATTTCATTGAAATCTATTTGGTCGGTAGCACCAAATCGGATAATTGTCGTATTTGTAAACGTTTTACTATTATGGGAAATCAATACAATAAATGATCGGATAATTGCGAATATTACACATATGAGATACGGTGTGGGAATAATAGAATAAAAATAAATAGAATAATCGAACAGTAAAATAGAAAAAAATAACACGTATTTTAAGGCACGCTAACTATAAATGAACAAAAAATATTCTATATTTTACATTATATCATTAAACAAATACAAGAAAAGGAACGAGATAATTATTACAATGTATGATTCAAAAAAAAGAATGAATAGATAAAATAGCACAACAAAAAAATAAGATTATTATTTTTCTTTCGAAAGATATTTTTAAAAATAATTCTCTCTCTCTCTCTCTCTCTCTCTCTCTCTCTCTCTTCTTCTGCTCTTTGTACTCACTCTATATTTCTCGTAGACGGAGAACAAGCACCAAATCTTTCTTCTTTCGAGTAAGAACAAGTACTTCTGGTTGATACTTCTGCTTGGTATTTCGAAGATCGCCACGTAGCCGTTCGTTAACGTTCCTCTATCCTTTTTCCTCTTCTTCTCCTTTTTCTTTCTCTCTCTTTCTCTCTTCCCCTCTCTACCAGCAATTCTTCCGGATTTATTTAACAAACGATTAACGCGAACTCGAGGAACACGGTAGGTCGAACTACCGGTAGCCTTTCGGGCGTTAATCATCTCGACGATGTTAATACGATTAAAGTTTATCGGCGTACATGTGTAATATTCATGTCTACAAACTTGCACTAGATGTTACGTATTTAACCACGCGAAAATTCAAAAACTTATGTATACACATAGATTCGTAGTTTAATCTGGTCCAAAGCTTGTCAATTATTTTTCGATAAAAATACTCTTAGGATTTAATAGGAAGATTAAGGGGCTAAATTAACAATGCAGATTCAAACGATAACTTTTCACATTTAAACGTAGTAAAAAGAGAAATAGTATATTAAGTATATTAGCTAGAAACATACTTAATCATTTCGATTCTGAGAGAATAAAATGATTTAACAATAAAAAAAAAAATACAACGATAAATTAGAATTGTTCATTAGAACAATCAATTCATCTGTACCACTTTCATAAAATTATTGATTTGTCGTTATTACGTTTATGGATCAAAAGCATCGATTGTCAATTAGAGCAAATCGGTTTCTTCGTTACGTATCATGGAAAGAGAACATGTATCGAACAACCATATTCCACTGGTTAATTTCTTAAAATGTATTTGTCATAATTCAGATAAAATTATAAACCTCCTAAAATAAAGTTCTCAAATGACGAATGTGGAAAGATATATACGTGGAAAAAAAAAAGACAATGAATTTGAAAACTTTTTGCCACGTTGAAAGTATCTTAGAAGACTGGAAGAATATAAAGAAGAACAATGGCCCGGACTTTGGCCCGCGATTATAAGCTACGGAACGGCTCGATCGTCCGTAACAATCGCCTTTTGCATTCCACCGACTCCGAAAGCAGCGAGGCAACTTCTTCATCGATAAACTTTCTTTTGCTTCGGGCTTTCGCGCAAAGTAATATCGGTTGTCACGTTGACGCTTTTCAAAGTTTCCAGGCTAAAGTCGAGAACGAGAGAAAAAGAGAGGCAGACAGACAGGTAGACAAATAGACAGACAGAGAAAGAGTGAGAGAGGGGGGGAAAGAGAGAAAGAGAGAGAGAGAGAGAGAGAGAGAGAGAGAGAGAGAGAGAGAGAGAGAGAGAGATGAGGAATAAACGACAAGTCAATATTATATAGTAATGTGTACATATACATAGGTATAATCTATTGTAATTAAATGGAGATTAGGAAGACGATGAGAAGAAAAGAAAAAAAATATAAAAAATAATCTATTAATTATCTAGAATATTCTTTGATGTACGAAAAATTTATTTATTTATTTTCTTATCTTTTATTACAATAAATAATTTATGTACGATAATCACTTTTTAACAATATATTACAAATACGTAACGTTCTAACGAATGTAATATTTATATAATATGCTTTACAATGATTGGTAAATATTAACTGCTAATGTTAAATCTTAAGAAAAAATTGTATTAGTGATAGCGTTAAACTTTCCTCATCCTCTTGATAATTATATCTGCACATCTGTACTCCAGGATGACATATTCTTATATTCATCTTAGTTAACGGTTGTAAGTTAGCCGTTTTTCAGGTTTTAGATCACGGCTTTTCCAAGTAGAATCCACGAAACACAAAATGTCGTGACAGCAAGAGATACACTGCAGGTACTTACTTATGCCGAAGCATCTTGGAAGAATTTTGTTTTTAATGCTTCAACCAGAAATGCTATTTAATTCGTAATATTTCTCCGATTTAAAGATAAATCGTTTCGAGAATAAAGAATAAATTACGTATAATTGAAAAAAGTATATCCCTTTTTATATCGACTTTCAAGAGTATAAGCTGTATAAGAGTAATTCTATAATAGAAAACGGGCAAGGATACTCGATGTGACAATCCATTTCTTTTCGATAAGCTATATCGTAACAATCAGTTTCTTCTACGTCCTCGGAATTGCTGTAACGAGATATTTATTAAAAAGAATCGAAAATAAAGGAAACAAAGCCATTTAAAAAGCGTACCTAAGAATTACTTTCAATGCTTTTTCCACCAATGACAAGCCCGGTTGATTCAGAATTGAAGCAGCCTCGCAAATAGCTCTAAGAACGCATTGACGGCCAGGGAGATTTTGGCTGAAAAGAGTTATTCCCCTTTTCATATGCGAACGCTTTCATCGTTGATTTTTTATGAGTTTCAAACGTTCCGAGGAGATTAAATTAAAGCCGCAGTAAATAAAAATAATACGTTATAAAGGTCTTTCATGTACGTACCTGTTTAATGCCATTTCGAAATTACTGTAAATTTCTCGTCTGTGACGTCGCTTTATAATCCATGGCTTTTTGTATAAATTCTTTCGAAAATTTTCCTGACTTGGTATTGGCCATATAACGTCGAATTCATATATCATATTCCAATTTGGTGGTTCTTTAACCATAATAGCTTTCAATAGAGCCAAGGTCGTCTGTGAATGAAAAGAAAAATACTTGAATAAATTCGAGCAAATTCGATTAAGAAAAGCCAAATGTTTCACTCTGCCATGCGAACTCGCCGTTAACCTCTTAACCTATCTAATTAAGATCTACACATTGGCTCAGCTTTAGTGTTCCAACTTTGAATCGATAAATCTCGTAGGAACTCACCACCAAAGCGCTGCCTTTTGGAAAGACGAGGGATCGTCTTCTTCTAACAAAGATCTCTCCTGAACTTTGACCCCTGCTACCAAAGTCAGTGTCATTGCGGTAACACAGAGATACTCCAAGGACAACGTCCGATAACTCCATCAATATCAAAACGAGCCATGGTGCCCTCATTTCTCGATTGAACGATTTTTTATTTCCTTCGTTTCCTTTTCTTTTTCGTTTTTCACCACGAACCCCTCTTTTTATTATTTTATTTCGAGCAGATCATTTTCTTATTCGAAAAATTCATTTATTTTCTCTTCTTTTTTTCCGATATATTCTCGTATGAGAAAAAAATAAAAAAAGAGTTTTTTTGTTTGTTTTTCCAAAGTGTTTAAAGCAACATCCCTTATAGTTAACGCCACGAACCAGTCACCATGTAAGGTTCAAAGACTCGAAGAAGTTGAAACGGTGCTTTACTCTCGTCGTCTTTCGCGTCACATGGAGACACGCCACGTGTGTTTGATGTACGAGTTATCGTTCCGGACTGCTGGAACGATCACTTTGGTCACATTCTTGACTCTTCTTCAACTTGCCCAAGGCGAGAAAGCCTTGAAAATGAGAAAAGATAAACTACGATGTGTTCCCCGACTTTTCGAACATACCATGATTGCTCGTTATTTCTTTTTTTTTTCTTTGCCTTTCGATTCCATTATTTCTCTTTTTTTCATTTTTTGGTTTTTCAATTGAAATTTTACGACTATCTCGATGATCTTTGTACATCATTATAACGATATATTTTACATATTTCATTCGGGCAAGATTTTAATAAAATATTTCGTTACGATAAAAAATTCTTTTGGAAAATGGATATAATTAATAAATAAAAAGTCATTGGATCGACCTCGTTGTAAAAGTAAATCGTTAAGTATTATTATGTTCATAGGCACGAATATAGTTTTACTTGTAATAAGGAAAACGAACGTTCGGCTTCCTCTCCTTCGCAACATTTATATAAGACGCGCACGTGGGAGCTCGTAAAACAGTCTACTTTGAGTTTCGAATTATCGCTAAACGATACACAGAAAATTACAGGGCAATATTGCAGTCGAGCCCCGCGATTTTACTTCACGACCGTCTTTTTTACTCATAAAAAGCCTTTTCAGAAAGAAAGTAATTGTGCTTGCTTTAATTGCAATCAATTCTAATTAGTTTTACCGTCGTTTTATTGTATACGTAATTATGCGGATGAGTACATAAGTAAGAGTTCCTTTTTACTTCGTCAAGCAAATTAATCGAATTTTCAAGCATTCATTTAATTTAATTTGATTTTTTGTTTAAATATTAATTGCGAAGGTATATATTACATTTTATTATATCCCGCAGCTCTATTTCTTTGCCACGTGTTAAATTTCTTCTAATTTCCATTTTTTTATATTTTTTTTATTACAGATTTAAGAAGAAACGCTATAGATAGATATACTTCAACTATAGAGTTTAAAAATACAAAAAATATAATAAACAAGAATATAAAAAAAATACAACGGGTCAAATTTAATTTCAAAAAAGAATTTATTACTTTCGAGAATCAACCTGTCAGTTCGCAAAACGTATCATCAGAAAGATACACGTAAAAATTATCTCATTCTTTTCTTTTTCTTCGTATAATCTTGGGAAATCTGAAAGAGAAAGCCTTGACTTCGGCCATCTTCTCTCATGTGTAGACTCATTCGTATATAGTTGATACAGATAGTATTTAAATCTTTCAAATCTCTGAAAATATATTCAAAGATCAAAACCTACTTCACGTTATCCAATCTCAAAAAGTCCTGCTTTGGATGCATTCTAACCATTTGCGTGGCTTCTCTTCCGAAAGGTAATTTTATCCTGGACCACTCTTTCTTTTTCCTCTTTTCTTGCTCTTCTTCTTCCACTACCTCATCCTCTTCTTTTTCCTTTTCTTCGTCGAGTAGACGTGACAAGCCTTCCAGAATCTATTCTCTTGAATGCTGCCAAGAGAACGAACAATTTATTCAACGTTTACTAAGAAATCCAATTTCATCAAGAAATCATCATGTGTCAAACGAAAAAAAGGATGACGTATATACTTAATAAAATTAATTAAAAAAGTCAAAAAATTGCAAGGAATTTAAAGGGGGGAATAAAAAGAAGAAGAAAATTATCTAACTACTGTTCTTTTAATATTGTTAACGAGAATGAACTTTACGAGTTTACCTAGTAGATATTCCCTAAACGTAAGGAAAATTTATATCGAGGAAATGCCGTATGTTATTTCAACGGAATGGTATTACAATAATAGTTCATACCAGCGGAATAATATATCCTATATCTTCTCCCGATGTATGGTCTTCCGGGGTTTGTCATCATGCATGTGTATTTTCACTGGATGCACTCCTTCACCACCATACTCGCGTATACGTACATGCATTTACGTACGCATGGCGTGTAACCAGGAGCAGACGTAGTAGACATGTTGCCGTAATACTATTCCTCTAAGTAGAAGCAGTCAACTGTAGGAGAGAAAAGGAGAGAGAGAGAGAGAGAGAGAGAGAGAGAGAGGGTCTCTATCGCGCGTCATTAACACAATTCCTCGTCAATTCCCAAATCGCGCTGTTCTCTTAATTTACCTTTTTCAAGACACATTAAAAACTATTTCTATGAATATTCTCTTTTTACTTCGGAATAAACAATAGTTATTCAGGCGTATTTTCATATTATCAAACTTTAATCGTATTGATACTAATTCGTAGAATTCAACACTATCGCCATAATCTGTATTAATAGCAGTATAGGTATTATCATCATCGTTATTATTATTATTATTACCATAATTATTATTGTCGTCAATATCATTATCCTAACGTTATCCTTGTTATGTAAAATTGTAACTTGAATTGGATCAAGGACTTACCCTAACTTTTCAAGTCGCACCCCTTCTATTTTCGAATTTAACTTTCTTCAGAGCCTCTTATTCCTTTTTTCAAAGATTCTTGATAAACGCATCACAACTAACGAGCTTGTAAAAATGCAAAATGTGAACTAAGTCAACACATAGAGGAAACACTATTTACATTTAATTGCGTTATATTATTCCAAGATATCGTGTTATTTACGAGAATCAACCTACCCGTTTATAACATCGCAATTGAAAATTGTATCTATTTCTTCATGTCTATGTTCATTTAGTTAAAATAAATCGAGTCATTGTCTTGAAGTTTAGTAACAAATAATTGTATTACTGTTTAATTTGATCGAAATGATGAATATCGATCGTTGAAAAGGGATAGCGCGTGTTATTACACGATGTCAGCTGTATAGTTCGTACATATGTAGATACATATGTGTACAGATATATATTATGTATCAGCAACTCATTGGGGTACATTAATTGGTAGAATTTTTACGTCGTACTATCAAAACATTCTTTTAAGAACGACATTATAATGTGAACTTACGATAAGCGTATTGGTAAAATATCATACGAAATAGAGCGTTTGTAGCTTTTGAAGGGAGTACACACATAACATGTAGATACTCGAGCACTCAGACGATATGCAATAAAAAGTGCATTAAGCTCTGACAGCATGAATGTTTATTATATGGTTCAACGAGTACGTAGAAGTGGATGTACTAGAAGTTCTATGTGTCTACTATCCCTAATACTATATACCCGTATTATAAGAGTAAAAAGAAATATAAGAATGAATAAATAAAATGTTCCTATTCTTCTTCGATCCCTTGAAAACGGATTAAATATCGTATTAAAAAATATATCATTCTATATTTATTACGTTAATTTCGTTAATGAGCTGCCAAGTTTTGATGAAGTACGGATAGGACGGAAGATGTGGTATGTACCTGGCCGCAGAAACGCAGCATTAACTAAAGCGGTTTCCGAGCTTCTCTAGAGGAAGTCTAACATACTTGATGCCTGAGTGCTCGTAAAGGCGATTTTCCGGAAGAAAAATGTATCGATGTGTGAGTTGATCAAGAAAGAGGACTCATCTGTGTTGTTTCAAAAAACGTCCGGACATTTTGCTATGTATTCGTCGCAATTTTCTTTCTTCCAATAGGCTTCCTCGTATTCTGTCATTGGATCGACCTCGTAAAATCCATCAGGTAATCTATAATTTAAATAATTTATCATTTTCATCGCATAAACCTCGTTAAACGTCATAATAAACGTTATAAACGTCAAAGTTAATTAATGAAATTATTTAATGAATAAGATCATACAATTGATTAATGCAATTCTTTATCGAATTGTATCATATAATTAAAATAGATATTTCAAATAGTTAGAACCAAAAGCTTAATGATTAGCTGATTATTTGACCAGCCATTTATTCTCTTATCTACCGTACGATACGGTTTTCTTGTTAATGACCTATTCCATTGGACGATGCCAATCTTAGACATTCTAAACTTCAACATTGTCCTATAAACTGTAATGGATCACGAAAAGTTCGAGTTTAATAGAAGGATCGTTTGCTCACCTAACTCACAAGAATTCAAAGATATCGATCGGTATGTTGGTTGCTCAGGGAGATATAACGAAGATGTATTCTGTTATACAAATGCATGATATGTAATATAATTTATAATCAATATTTAAATTATATTAACTCCCTTGAGATCATATTTCTCTTGGATGTGAATACCGTACTTATTTACATATTTTTCATACATATATAAAATATGTCTTTTATATTACTTATTTACATACACATACATATTTTTCATTAAATGATGCTAAACGTACATTATTAAAAAAACTCGTGAAAATTAAACAGATATTTTATTATTGTTTATATATTAAAAACTAACATTTTCTCTTTTTAATTAAAAAAAAAAAGGTAATCCATTATCTTTCTCTCTCTCTCCCTCTCTCTCCCTCTCTCCCTTTCTCCCTCTCTCTCTCTCTCTCTCTCTCTTTCTCTCTATTTCTTATCTTATTATTGCATTATATTATAGCAAAAATTCGAAAGATCTTAAAGAGAATAATGAAAATAAATATAACAAAAAGAAAGAAAAAAAGAATTACGAGGAATAATACATTATTTTATTAACAAAATATTTTTGCAATACTTTTCATGAATATATATATATATATATATATATATATATATATATATATATATATATATATATGAACCTTGAAACACGAAAAATAAATTGACTACGTAAAACGACTACATAGAAACGTTTCATCTTCTGGGAAATCCAGAATGAAGTAGAACGTAAAGGCAACGTAAATACAAGCCAAGATTCTTGTCTACTTTGTATGAGGAAGTACACGAGTGCTTGTCAAGGTCGAAATTGGTTCAATGTATTTAACACTTGAGATTCATCGTTTAAAGGAACGAATTACTTTGGTATGGGAATTATACTACAAACTTTGATAAGGGGTTTCTATTGAAAACGAGTCGAGCAATCTCCCGTTGATCGATTCTGTAATCTCTCCCAATAGACAGGAATAACTACCTATGTATTCGAAAGCGTTAAGATGTTAAGCCTATTTCAGTTTAGCTTTTTAATAAAATAAAAAACAAATCCGTAGAATTTCAAATGTAAGAGCAAGTTAACTCTGTTGGATGTAAAAACGGTCACTTGTGAAGTTACTCGAATAAAATTGATAGAACGAGTGTTTATTCTTGAACGTAACATCGAATGGATCAGAATTGCGTTCGAACGATCGGATTTTGTGTCCTTATAAACTTTTCGTAGATCAGCTTCTACACACAACTTTCTGCTTCTAACATTTGTCGATATTTCCTCATAGAATGTAATTTCTCTTTCTTTCTTTCTATTTTTCTTTGAAGATCAGCATCGAAAAACTTGGCTTTCAAAACAACGTCGAAAGTTATCAAGAGAAATTCTTTGGCCCTTGTGAAAATGGCGGGACAACGTTTCGAAGACGAAAACTTTTCAGTTGGTGCTTGTCAAAGAAGAAAGAAAGGAGAAAAGTGATGAGAACGTTAAAAGCACTGCGTCATTTCGATCTTATGAATAATATTAACATTTTGTTAAAATAATATAGTGAAGATAAACTCTCCTTTGGCCTTTTAACCCTTTTTCTGTTAAGTCGAAGATTTTCTCAAAGTTTCTATGCCCTCGAGATTGCTAATAGCCTTATTGCTGTGGTTAACGTTTATCTGTATCCTATTCATCACTATACGCGCCCTTTGAAATTTTCAGGAAAGATAATTTGTAATTTATATTCTTGAAATATATGTATAGGATAAATATTTAAATGAATGTATGCGCATATATACATAAGTATCACGTTGCTCGCATATTTTTAATAAAATGTGAGTATTTTTTATTTTTTTTTTTTTATTTGTAAGAATTTTGCTTCCGATTTATTAGAGAAAACGTCTTTCAATGTTTCGATTGGTACTTTTTAATCCGTTACATTGACTTTAGCAAAAATTCAATATACATAACCAAAGTACACACATTAAGATAAACAAAATTAATTTTTTTACGGTTGTATAGTATTATCTGCAAATTGTAAAAGAAAAGAAAAAATAACGAACTATGATAATGTTTATCATTCCGACGACTAATAGGTATTTATAAAACATTATTAATAATTTAATTAATTATTAATTATTATTAATTATTTATTTTATTTTATTAATTATTTAATTTAAAAAATAATTTAATAGATCGACGGGTAAACTCATTTTCATTCATTTAATCACGAATACTTACGTGAAAATTGTGTGTAGGATTTCTTCAAGGAAGGTACCCTTGCCGACCATCTCTCTATCCCTTTTTGAAGCCTTGCAAATGGCTTTGAGAACGCAAGCCTTGCCATTTTTACCCTGACTAAAACCAAACAAATAAATATTGTTCGTGGAAACATTATCTACATATGTACAAATAATGTTATTCCGTGCGCCTATTAACAAAAAAGGCAGCTACCGAACTTACTATTTATCCTCAATATTCAGATTTTAATGCAAACAAGTTATTTGATAAAATTCGACGTTGTCGTCGTCTCACGTAAGATGGGAAAAAGAAAATCATATAAGATTGCTTATATTCCCGAAGATATTAAGGACGAAGGGAACTCGCTTCTCGTTAACCCTGAAAGGAAGGAAGAAAGGACGGAAGGAAGGAAAGAAGAGAAGGAGTCACACGACGTGACTTGCGATACACATTAAATGGTGCACGTATATACATAGAGTGAGTCTGTGTATGAAAGAGAGAGACAGAGGCAGAGATAGAGGCAGAGACAGAGAGAGAGAGAGAGAGAGAGAGAGAGAGAAAGAGGATACGACGGTGTCGTTTGTAACTATCATCCTCGTTATCGGCCGTCAGTTTCGCCAAGAGTCTATGGTCTATTCATTAACTTGGCGATAATGCCGGCTAGAACGTTGATATCAGGACTATCTCTCTCTCCCTCTCTCTCTCTCTCTCTCTCTCTCTCTTTCTCTCTTTCTCATAGTAATGTCACTGCTACGGAATATTCCCTCAGCCTTCTAAAGGGCCTTGCAACGTGCTATTCGAACAACTCAGAATTCCAACGATCCCCAAAGCAATAGCCGGCTGTTAGTATCGTAAGATATAACAATATAATATTGTATCATCTATCTCGAGATATATTATTATAGGACTGAAAGTAAAGACTGTTTCAATAAACAATGTCAAAAGTAGCTGTAGTCAAATTGATTTCTTCGAATAAAATTTGTATCATCAGAAAATAAGATCAAAAACAAAAGATATGTACTATAGATGGATGAAAGTAATCGAGGTTGATTTTACTATATTCATGATTTTCTCCTTGAACAATTTTTTTTTCGGAAGAAGATGAGGAAAAGACAGAATCTAGTGTTCTTCAATTAAAAAATGATCATAATTCATATTCACAAATTTTTCTTTAATAAATAATATCAGCGGACTTCCGGTATAAGTATGATTTATGTAAATACTTATTCATTTATCCTCTTTCTTTCTGTTCTTTATTTCTCCTTATAATATTACATTATTTTCTTTCTTCTTTCAAAAGAAAAATGATTTGTTTCATGACAAGAAAGAAGGTACCAGGCCTAAAGCGGTAAAGAGAAAGTAAAAGAAGAGAAAAGAGAGAGAGAGAGAGAGAGAGAGAGAGAGAGAAATGAACGATCGTTTTGCGACCTCTTAATCCTATACACGTACCAATTCTTAGCTTTAGCAAATGCTTCTTTATAAAGGGCACTCGAGCGCATTAATTGATCGGTACGAAATTTCCGAATAATGCCTTCTCCTAGCTATTGTCGAGAATTCTTTTCTTCTCATCTTACTGTTCTCCCCTTTTACCGTATAACCCTTTTGGACCTCTACTCTCCTTTTTCAATACCTTCGACACTTGTTCCAAAATATCTATACATCTATATATATATATATATATATAGAAAAAAGAGAGACAGCTAAAATTTTCGTCAAGAGCACCAAAATCTCTCTGAGATTTCTATTCTCTCTCTCTCTCTCTCTCTCTCCCTTTCTCGCTCTATCCATGCAAGCAGGTACCTGATAGTTCGCTCTTACCGAAGCATCGTTGTTCAAGCTGGAAGAGCACAATGGTCTCGAGAAGTCAACCCACTGCTTTTCGACTCACCTCTCGTCATTTCCTTCTCGCCATGAAAGCTAAGAAAAAGAAACTGTGGAGGAATAAGAAGAAGAGGAAGCAAAAGACACCTTTCAATGCTTGGCATATCGTAACGTTGGACTGACGTAAAAAGTGAAATAAATAAAGGAAAGAAAAA
>OU426864.1:5657731-5680231 GCA_911387685.1 Dolichovespula media | reverse complement strand
TTAATGCAAAACGTCGCGAAAATTATTCGAAGCCGCACCGAAATAAATTATACGGCCCGTCGACGTAATATAATGACCGGTTTGGAATATTCATGAGAGTAGGGGGAAGGTGAGACATCGCGCTGTTAAAACTTTTCGTTCGTTCGTTCTCGTTCGATCCTACGCTCGAGAGATCGTTGATTAGTTTCGAGAATTATTTACATCGTAATCGGTCGGCTTGGACTTTTCAAACGCGATCGTCTGGAAATCAATCTAAATTTGTTTTCTTCTTTCGTTTGTTTTCCGTTCAGTTGATCTCTTTCTCTCTCTCTGTCTCTTTCTTTCCTGCAAAAATGAGCCGCTGGAAAGAACGTAATACTGTCGTGTCAAGAGTAATGAAATTTAAATAAGAAAATACTTACGTTAACGTTTACCCGCATAACGAAGCTCTCACTATGACTTTTGACCTCGATTTTTCATTTATGAAAAGAATACGTTCAAATCTATGCTTCTGTAAAATGTAATAATATAATATATTATTCGCAGGTCAGGGTCTACTAACTTTATCCCCATCTGAATTATTTCCATTATTTTTCAGTAATATTATAAAATATTGTATCTATACAAATATCGCATGATATGACGAGGAGACATAATTTAACTTAGCCGTTTAATTTTCTACATCGAAACGTAAAAGTTATTTCAAGGTCATTTTAATTTTGTTTTGTTTTAACCCCGAATGATATATGTTTGTTATCGTAATGCGACACACACATTTTTCCATTTATTATTTTTTTTTTCTATTTCGAAAGATTATCTTGAAATAATAGATTACGCTTGAACGAGAGATATGTAAAAATTCTTAAACTTACAGTTTTAATTCAAATAACATTTTTATCATTAATCGTTCAACGAATCATAATACTCATTTATAGGCCGTACCTTTTTTATGGAATATTTGATGATATTATCGAAAATAATAGAAATATCGTAATTCGGGTGGAAAAATTTGTTAATCTCATCAAATACATGTAAATATAGCGTTATTGTATTATGCCAATATATAAACGATCTAAATTAATTAATTTGAAATAGGAGTATCAAATTCTTCCCGTTTTAAGATTTTAACGGTAATTACACTTTCGATGATTAAAAGATTCACCGGGTCGGTGATCGCTCTTTTGATCAACGCAAACCGAATAAACTTCGGTCAAACTTTAACCAAAAGTTTCATCAAAGATAAAACTCTCGCTAAGCTCTCGAGTAGGAGCCATTTCCTGGTCGAAATTGTAAAAAACCAAAATGCACGGAGTATTTCGCCTTTGACGCCGACGTCCCGGCGAACTCGGCGAACGTTTTCCGGCAAATACGATGCCGATGCCTTTTTGCGAAGAGCTTGGAAAACATATACGATCAAAAACCGTGCTTATATTAAAAAGAAGAGGGATAAAGGGCGGGATACCGATTTTATTAGAAAATATCTGAAAGGGAGGGATCGATGAAGAGAATTTACAAAGGTAAACTTTTGCGATATTGTATTTACCAAAGAAAAAGAGAAAAAAAAGAAGAAGAAGAAACAAGTGAGTTAAAAATTTGACTAAATTCACCACAAACACACAATAATATTTCATTTTTCTCTCTTTGCAATTCTTATCTCATTGTTCGAAAAAAATGAATACAGAGGGGAAGTGCGTTCATTTGTTCGATTAAATTAAATTATACATGAGTTTAAATGCGTGGTTCTGAAATCAAATATAATAATATTGAGTTAAAAAGGAAAACATGTACATATATTTCTTTTGGGTTCGACATATGATCTCGTTGACAACGAAAGTCGGAATGATTTTGACGGAAGGTGAAGCATTATCCTTTTCCCATCAAGGAGTCGATTGGACTGCAGCCAGAAAAACTTCAGCAACGTCTCTAGTTGGTAGAAAGTTTTCCATTGGATTTGAGGAGCGGTCGAGCGCGAGTTTTTCGTATGAGTTTTTTTTTTACGAGCATCACCCACGTTTCTTACGTTCTTCTTGCGCGAACGAAGCTTTCGCCTCGCCTCCTTCGATCTCAAAGATCGACGCTGTAAATGGAGTACCGGCACGTTGGATAAAGTTTCTCGCAGTTTCCACCGTTCTGATATGCTCTTTCATAAGGTCGATCCTCCGAACATTCAAATCTCCCGCCGTCTCTTGGTAATCTAAATAAACGTCATACTTCGTCATTTGATTCTAATTGATATTTTATTGTTATTTATTTATTTCAAGACGTTGACTGACTGCACCGAGTACACGTACTTATTCGTTAACTCTAAATAAACACTATTAATTTTCAAAAATCCAATAGGAATTAGTTCGGAGAACACGAGTTACGTATACGGTATTTCTAATCGTATTAATTGTAACGATCGAGCATTGATGAGTTTTTGTTTAAACCATTTTGATGTTACACGTCGTAATACTTCTGAAGTGTATCCATTACGAATAATCATACTATAAATAAACGTATAAGCGATTGTTACGCGAAATTCCTTGTATATATTCGTGTGAAATCTTTAAAGAATATTTCTCTTACTTTCTTTTTAATTTCAATTCTAATTTGAATAGATTAATACTTATTTCCTCAATCAATGCAATATAGATATGGCCAATAAATAATTGAATTTTCGAAAGTTCACGAATATATGCCAATCGATCTTTCTAATTGGAAGAAAGTTCGTTGTGGTATTTTCCAGTAACGCAAAACGGTACCAATATAATTTTCTGCCGTTCTTACATCCTTCCGCGTTCATTCCATTTCGTTGCTCCCTGTTCACCCTTCCTCTCTCTCTCTCTCTCTCTCTCTCTCTTTCGTTATCTCGTTCCTCCGGATCTCGTTTACTCGTTTACCGAAGTATTCCCTCCCCGCCAGAGTTTCGCGTTCTTTGCAGTACTTTTACAATTTCTATGCGTGTGCAACGGAAAGGTGGAGGAGGGAACACAACGAGAGAGCTCGTTTGCTTATTTAAATCGTCCGATATCGAGGAGAATGCGGGCAGGCGAGCGAACGACCGGCGTAACTTTACATAAAACACTTTAAACGAACGTCTAGCAGCAAAGTGAAATACAGCGAAGTTAACGTCGAGCGAATATAAAAGAGGAAACTCGAGAAAAACGTTAACTTCCTGCGACGGCGCCGTTGTCACAGCGTTTTCTTAGAATTGGAGAATATGAGAGAAGAAGTAGAATAGAGAGAATAGAGAGAGAGAGAGAGAGAGAGAGAGAGAGAGAGAGAGATAAAAGATGAGATGCCGTTTAACACTTTCAGTGCCAAACACATTTCAAGACTGTTACCTCTCAAATATTTAGAAATCTTTTTTCGGCTAATCAAAGATAAATAAAAATTTTTATCTGTTCATAAGAAATTTCTATCTTGCTTACAGAATGATTTATTATCATCTAATTTATCCGCAATAATATCCTCCTGAACACGTTTAGAGATAACTGCGAAAAACCAAGCAGGAGTTGTCTGGCATAAATCGCGACTGGATCTTATATTTTGTTTATCCTTCCTATTTTATTTTTTTTTTTGTCATTAACAGTTTTTTACTTATTGTTCCTTTTTGAAATAATTCGAAATACCGTCTTACTAAAGAAAACAAAAAGAAAAAATGTCGACTTACGTAAAAATAGCATGCAGGAGCTCTTGAACAAACGTTCCTTTGCCGATTTCAGA
Organism: Dolichovespula media; assembly: GCA_911387685.1. Classification (NCBI taxonomy): domain Eukaryota; kingdom Metazoa; phylum Arthropoda; class Insecta; order Hymenoptera; family Vespidae; genus Dolichovespula; species Dolichovespula media. The sequence goes on along the minus strand of OU426864.1, from coordinate 5,676,544 downwards.
TGGATGCCTCTGACCTGCTTCACACAGGGCCTTCATTACGCAGGATCTTCCATCGATACCAGTGCTGCCGATAAAGTTTAATTTAAAATCCACTTCTCTTCTATGCCGAACTTTGATGAGCACGTCATGCTCTGAATTAAATGAACTATCATCTCCTCTCTCACTCACTTCTTTGCAAAACAATTAATCGCATAATCGCAAAAGTTTGTACAATATAACGAGAAAAGAGAGAGAGAGAGAGAGAGAGAGAGAGAGAGAGAGAGAGAGAGAGAGAGAAAGAGAGAGAGGGTGAATGAGTGAGAGAGAAAATATTTATTGATGCTTTAGCGATCATTCATAAGCTCAAAATAGTGATCTAATATATACAATAGAAAGCCGATTATTGAAATGATTATCATAAAATACTAACGAATAGTTAACGCGAAATGCTGACTGTTGTATTACGTACAAAAAGCTGTTGTTCGATTTTATTTGAGAATATTTAACTTGTTAACTGTTTAGATCTATCTTAAAAACGTCTATCTACGCTGTATACTAATAATTAAAATACAACGAAGATACACCGTGACAAACAAAAATCAATAATTTTTTTATTCAAATTGGTACGATGTGTGATATGGAATTTTTATCGAATGTTTTAAATTTACGAATTAATAATTTCCAATTTTCTATAATATTTTAATTCAAATAGAAAAAAGATAATTTTTATTTTCGCATGCCAATTATACTCATCATGAAACAAAAACTTATCTTCTCTTCATAACGAGCAAGTATTTATATTCATCAAGCACAGTTCACAGGTTAATGAAGATTATAAATTCATTTATGGAAGATACTTCACTCTTGTATTATTTTATATAATTGGTAAATATATAATAAATATATAAAATATAAAGTGAGAAATATAAAATAATAGGGAATACAAAGATAAACATATAGATAGATAGATAGATAAATAGACAGATAGAAATAGAGCGAGAGAGAGAGAGAGAGAGAGAGAGAAAGAGAGAGAGAGAAAGAGAGAGAGAGAGAGAGAGAGAAAGGATCGATCGAAACTATCTAGTTAGTAATAAAAATTACTCCTTGTTTTGATTGATTGGCTCGTAAACATTGTTAAAACCAAAAGGAAATCTCGTTTCCAAGAATCCACTAATGGCTATTATTTCCTCTTTCTTTCTAATATATTGAAACATGTTCTCGACGTGAAGTCCCTAAACCGGTCCCTTTTGCTTCGTTATTCCCGTGAGACGTATTTACCTAAAAAACGATTATTATTTTCTTTTTTGAGCCTTGAAAGTTCAAACGTCAAACACGTTCAAAACGCGTGAAAAAATTGTTACATCATTTTTCATTCACGAAGAAAAAGCTCAATCGATTTGATGCGTCTTGTATATGTAGCGTATGTGTGAGAAAAAGAGAAAGAGATTGAGATAGATAGATAGATGAAATATGTAGGCACAAAAAATAGAAAGAGAGAGAGAGAGAGAGAAAGAGAGAGAGAGAGAGAGAGAGAGAAAGGGATAGGAAGCTCGTTGCTTCGACAGTGGAAGATTGCTTTAGTTCTCCGCGGATTTACGTGGGATAAGGGCGGCCCATTTCCTACGGAATACAACGCCATAAGTCTCCCGTTATTTTCGTTGCCTCGAGGATAGCTTCCGTCGGCCCTATTTCTTTCCTTCTCTCTCTCTCTCTCTCTCTCTCTCTCTCTCTCTCTCTCTCTCTCTCTCTGTGTATGTGTCTTTTCTCGAGTCGCGATCGCGACCGCGAAAATAAAAAAGAAAAACAACAAGTGACTAGACCGTTTTTATTTCTCACGATTTTCACCAGCTTTCCCAAAGTGATGGCAAATTGAAACGCATCGGCGCAAACGCAACGAAGATTATCTCCCTCTAACAAACACACGCGCTTTCGTTTGCGTCCTATAGAATATATAAATATATAGTAATATTATCTATCTAACGCAATTGTATTTCATAGCTTTGTCTTTCTCCTTCGTGCTCCTTCTTCTTCTTCTTGTTCTTCTTCTTCTTCTCTTTCTTTCACCGTGACGCTTCTTACTCTTCGTACGACGACGAAGACGACGACGAAGAAGGAAGCAAATTTAATTTTCCCTCGCAAGAGTTTGGACAACGACAAATTACTTTAACTCCACTCCCAAGTAACAATCTTCTAGTTAGAAATCGCGAGGTACTCACGACTGCAAGAAAGCTTCAACCTTCGGGAACATGACACTTCGGCTTCTACGGTGAAGTAAATCCGATATCTTGGAGTCGACTTTACTCGGAAGTTCCCAAGCCAACGCTGCTGTCAGACCCATCACCAAATCATCGTTTCTGCCATACGCTCCGATAGTCAAGCAGTATACTAACTAAAAGGGATTTATATATAAATATATCTATATATGTCTATCTAGGTATGCGTACCTATCTGTGTTAGTCTCTCTTACGTACGTATTTATTCTACTACGCGATATACGTTTCCCATCGGTTTTCTGTCGATCCATTTCTCCGAACGTTATGCTTCTCGCGTTAGATTTGTATCTCGAAAGATATATCGATATATCTATGTTAACAAGAACTCATACTCATTTGTCCTTTTTCAATCTCTCTTAAGTTTTTTTAATGTATACAACTTCTCACTCCCCTCCCCCTGGTTGTTTTTATTCATTCTCTTACGTTCCTACTATCTTTAATACGTAATTTCATTTAATACTTAATCATTCTATCTTTAACGTAATTATTGCAAATTCGTGACAAATATTCAAATTCTGATTTGTATAGTATTATAAATCGCCATAGATAAATTTTTCCATTTTTTTGATATATTTGTGTAAATCGATTCATGCTTATTTTCACATTCGTCACTGAAATATTTTTGTAAAAAAGTAAAAGAACAGTGTAAGAAAAGGAAAAAGAACGTTCTAATTTGATTTCTTTGTGTTCCATTGGTACGAGAAACATACGCAATAAATAGGAGAAGAATGCACTACGTATATATATCTGACGTTATTTACCTGCAAGTTGCTACCTTCGGGAAAGATCAGGTACCTCTTTTGTCGCGATAGCATTCTCGGAGAGACCTCGACTTCCGTGGAATTTCCTCGTACATCCTCGTGGAGGCTGCTGGCGTATAAGACGAAGAAATCCAAACACCATGCGATCACTAAGAGGTGACTCGAGGAACGACGGAAACTTCGCATCTCTTCGAGAAGAGGCTGCAGCCAAACGTTATTTTCCTCTTTTCCTGAACCCTTTGTACGTCACTTCCAGTTTCCACGTAAGATACGGAAGCAACCGATTTCGTCAACTATCTTTCACTTCAACTGGAGCCACGTTCATGACGTTCAACGACTAGTTCGTAAATTTACTTTATGAAAGAGCTAGTAAAAAGAAAGAATAATACGAAAAAATAAAAAAGAAGAAAAGAATAAGAAAAAAAAAAAAAAACAAAACTCAACTGATTTAATAAAAGAAATTTTCACGACTTAACGTTAATATTTCAAGGATATATCATTCGATTTGATTTACTTATAAAAAGAATAAGAATAAGAAGAAGAACAGTAAGACGTTTCATTGATCAAAGAATTTTCGAATGGCACTTTACTTCGTCATTCCTACTACGGACCTAAGAGAATATCTCCAAAAACTCAGATTAATTGTAAAATCCAAGAAGCTTTATCGAAGAATAACCGAGTTGAGGATCGAAGCGACGTAAATCTTATAAAAATTTATCGATCGTACGAGAAGCGAGGAGTAAAATCGAGATACGACGAAGTTCACGACTGGTTAAGATCGTCGTTCGATAATGATCTCCTTTCTCATCTGCTCTAGTAATTTTTGAGGGGGAGGCGTCATCTCGGTGTGGTATCGAACTGCGTCAATTCGTTAAATATCTCACGAGATTCACGACGAAGCTGTTGGTCTGTTTCTCTCGGAAGATTTACTGAATAACTAGAGTGAAAGAGACAGAGAAAAAAAAAAGAAAGAGAGAGAGAGAGAGAGAGAGAGAGAGAGAGAAAGATGGAGAATAATGTTTTCTTTGCTTATTTCCGAGCGTTCTGTAACGGTAAAACCTCTTCTCGACCATCCTCCATTTTTTCGATGTGTTAATAGCCCCGCCTGTTACCTGTATCATATATAAGCGATTCCTACGTTAAACAAAGCTAAGCGAACTTTTTTATTCGTGTTCACGTGTTCAAACATGTCTCACGAGGTGAATAAATCACGTCAGACGAGTAAGACTTGTAAACCTATAAACTCTTACTATTTATATAATATCACAGGTTTCGCTCGGTTTAAAATATTTCACGAAAGAAAATGAATGCCCACGTGACATAGTAATGACGATGTAAATTAACGGCACTTAACGATCTGAAACATTCGTTTAAAGATTATAATAGAATGATGAGGCATCTTAATTGATATGACGTAATTTAATTAAGATCATTTTGTTATCAATTTCATGTTTTCGTATCCAAGTAGATAGGTTATATAATGCAAATGAAGAGACTACCTTTATGAAGATTCTTAGATTAATAGATCGTGGTAATACATTAAGATATAAAGGAGAACTAGTACAAAAGAGGAGCAGCTTCAATGTTTTCTCTCTCTCTCTCTCTCTCTCTCTCTCTCTTTCTTTTTCTCTTTCCTTAACCTGCCTTTCCTATTATTCATGAAAACGAGAGATTAAATACGGCCGGGAACGAATTTGAAAAGCGTTGCTTTACTTTCCTAAAACTGAATCTAGGAAGCCTTCAAGGTAGTTGCGTTGGTAAAAGAGGAAGAATAAACACGTCTGCTTGATGTAAACATTCCTTTTGCATTTTCTATGAGAAAAGTAGACAAAAAGAGATAGAGCAAGAGTGACAGAGAGAGAGAGAGAGAGAGAGAGAGAGAGAAAGGAGTGAAGATGGATATATATAAGATCCATTTATGTTCATCGTAACTGTCTCTTTAAAATATTTATCTGACTACTACTGTGAGCCATAAAAAAAAGAACAATAGTATACGAGTCAAATGTATTCTGCAAATGTGTTTCGTTTCGAAAATCGTCGATAAGCTAAGAAAAGAATTTTGTTTAAAAGAAATGTCTACTGCCATGGTTCTTTATTTTATTTTACTTATCATATTATTTTTTTCTTTTTTCTTACTTCGAAAGAAAAAGAATAAGAAGGGGGAGGATTCTCATTCGAGTAAAAGCAATTTCGAATTCGTTTCTGAAAACGTCGATTGTAAAATCAAAATCGTGAAAAACATTCGTGATGTCACAAAAATGCGGCAAAACTTCGCATTGATCCTTCCACAAGTTGTAAAAGCAATTAAGAAACTGAAAGGAAAGTCAATAATCAGACGTCCTTTAAAGTTTGCTTCTCTCTCCTCTCTCCTTCTCTCTCTCTCTTTTTCTCTCTTTCTCCCTCTATCTTTCTCTCGAATGCTCTTCTGGCCACTCTTAATTAGCGAACGGGGTATTTGCCCGGTGCCGCAACCAGATAGCAGATAAATAGTTGAGAACGTAACTACTCCTGAGAATTGAAACGTAAAAATAAAATCAATGTGATCCGATTATGTATGAACGAGTAGCATTCTCACTGTCGAATATACTTCTATTTTAAATAGTTTTTTATAATTCATAAGTAGACACCGAATTTTCTATTAAATTCGAAACGTGAAAACCACTACTCGAAAATGAAATCTTCTCGATGTCTGCGTTTAAAAGGAGATAGGTATTGAAACTGTAGACATAATAAAATCCATTTCTACGTACTACGTACAATCATTATTTGTCGATTGTAAGACACGACTCACGCCGATAACAACGCGAAGATAGGAGGGCATGTGTAAGTACAAATGATTGAATATCAAGCAACGATCGCGATTTTCCTCTCGATTTCCATCCTCTTTTATATAATTTATAGATAGATAGAATAGAGGAGAATTTAAAGAAAGAGAGAGAGGGGAGAGGGAAAGTCAGAGATATAAGTACTTATAATCATATATATAAATAAAGAGAGAGAGAGAGAGAGAGAAAGAGTACCTAAAAGAAGAAAAACTGTCAATCATTTTGCCTCTTTTCATTCACCGGTTCTTATTTCCTTGTTTCGTCGTAGCTCATCGCGTGAAAACGAGCCTGCCTGTTAATTGCATATGGGAGTTGTATGAGTATTTGCTTGTCTAGGAAGAAAACCACAGAGCATTCTAAATTAATGCTTTTCGTTAACGTGCCACCAACGGGACCGCCAGATGCAATTATAACCACTACTCTGTTGTAGAACGATGTGACGAGATGGAAGGAGACAAGGATAGAGGGGAAGGGATGGAAAGGCAAGCGAGTTAGAGTAGAACGGGAAACGGAGAGAAAAATAGTGCATTCGTGAACGGATGCACGGGGATCGAGGAATTTTAAAGCCAACTGAATGCATGTGAAAGCTTTAAACGAGAAAACGCTCATGAAATTCAATCGAGCGTGACACCGGTACGGAAATTATCGTGGATCGTTTAAAAGAAAAAGAGAGAGAGAGAGAGAGAGAGAGAGAGAGAGAAATAGAGAGAAAATTTTAAAAGTTTATCGTTGGTGTATACCAGGTGTGATAAAAATTTTCCAAAATGTCTCCTACTTACCGTATGAACTTCGAAGGTAAACGTTAAGTTTAACGAGAGGAAACTGATATCTATTTATCGTTGATTGCACACGACCCATAAATGATATTCTCTTACTAGTAGTTCGATAATGAGATTATTATGTTAATATTGTATCGTTATGAATAATGTATAATGTATGGGACGAGTAAAAAATTGCGAACAGACTAAAAAATGTTAACTAACTGTTAACTGTAGAAATACTGACATACTACAAACGTGTAATTTTCTGACCACCCATCTACTATGCAAAAGAAAATACTTACTTTTTTACATTGTACATCTACGCGAAAGAAACATGGGTATGCATGAAAAAAAACGTTTATACGTTCGTTTACTTCTCTCTCTCTCTCTCTCTCTCTCTCTCTCTCTCTCTCTCTCTCTCTTTCACTACCCAAGAAAACCATGAAACACTCTAAATTAATGCTCTTCGTTAAATCAGCGCATAAGATACTCCTATCCTGCAATTATATTCGTCGTCAGCTGACGCGAGAAACACGTGAACATGCTGGCACTCACATAGGAAAGAACAATGCCTGTGACACCGAAATTTTTTACGCCCACCGTACGCTACTAATTGTCGTGAAGACGAATTTTTCCAGGTGAAAAGAGAATTCTGTACGAGCATCCTCCGTCTTTTTAATTCGCTGTACAACGAAAGAAATTTTCTCTCTCTCTCTCTCTCTCTCTCTCTCTCTCTCTCTATTAAAACACTGGATACTTACAACATGTATAGCGAACGAGTTACAACGAATTACGAGTCGTTATGTCGTCGTAATTAAAGTGGTTAAATTATTATTGAGTTCTAATATTTATTACGATAAAATTTTGTAACTTTTATTTCGATGATCGTATAACGACGAATACATACAATAAACGTGTATTAAAATTCTTTAAATAATTGATATTAAATTACATACATATATTCAGTAAATTTTATAAATATGTTATAAAAGAAAAAATATATATACACATATAAATATGTATTATATATTATAAAATGTATATATAATATAATAGTACGCGATAATAACTTCATCTACTTATGCATGTGATCGCTTAAATTTTTATATCGAACAAAACATAATCTTATATCAAAATCTATATTCTTAGTAAGTACGCTGAGTAAAATTAAATGTAAAATTATCTTAATCTTCAATTACGTGATGAAGGTTCGGAAGTTCTCTCTGAAAAAGCATTGACCCCTTGAAACTCTAATGGACAATTTTCGAGGTGAACGCGACAGAAGTCTGGCAATGCATCGGTCGACGTGTCGTTATTAATGTATGGCCTGAAAACGGAACGTGATTAATATCGGAGACATGTAATTGATATTAATATGCGAAGCGCTTACCCAACGAATAATTTCAATATCTTTGCCATAACGCCATCCTTCCATTTTACGTACTCGAGAATGTGACAAATGTTTTTCAGAAGACAGGAGTATCCATCGAAACCATGACTGAAACAATTTTCTTGTTTGTACAATAAAAGAAAATGAATGGGGAGAAAATCGTCGATGTTTAAATTTGATTATAATTAATTCTCGTTCCTAAAAATAATTTTTTGAAAATAAAATTTTATTATTGAAAGATTCGCAAATATCGATATATCCACTACAAATATTTCATATATTATTTCTCTATTTGTAATTAATTTGTATGGAGTATCGAAAATGTTAACGCGAATATTGGATTAATGACGATTATGTAATATATATTGGAAATTGTAGCTCGATGTGTTTCGACACACACACATATACACTTTTACTTATTTAATCTTTATTTATTTTTGTTTTTCAAAAACTAACGAATCCACTGCAAATCATATTAAAATGTAGAATTTCATATTGCAAAATAATCCATCGTTATTATTTGTAATAAAAAAAATTTTATCTCCTGAAAAGCAATTAGGCTGAATACGATATATCGATCAAGATAACGTTACTAGGGGTAATGTTACAATTCTACATTCTATTTGAGTTAATTTAATCGGTTGGAAGGGGGAAGGGGGAATGGAGGGAGCTAGCAGGGGAGATAGAAGGGAGTCAAGGAGAAGAGTTTTATCGTGCTTCAACATTCGAAGGATCAAGTAGGAGACTAGGAGGGAAGGTTTCTCGAGGACGAGATTGCACTGGGCAATCTTTAAGCCTCCTACCGCGGAAATCTTGGGAGAGAGCGACCAGAAATCCGGCCTCTTTGGCTCTCATCCTTCTCTCGACCTTCTCTTTCCCTCTCTCTCTCTCTCTCTCTCTCTGTCTCCCTTTCTCTTACATTTTCGACCTGGAATCTCCTCTTCCTATGTTCTCGATTCGAGGCCACGTAATTCTAGAATCGGTGAGTCTTCCTTTCCATTATTAACTCGCTATTTAAGTATTTATTACCTTTCGTAAACGAGCTTCACGGACTCGTGGACGTCAGAAAGGGATCTGCCGACACGATTGTCCAAGAAGTTGCTTGTGGGTAACTCCCATGCGACCTTGAAGCCAGCAGCCTGGGCGAAGATTGTTGTTTTCTTCGGGAATGATGTTATCTTATAATTCATTCTGTACTGAAATTAAACGATAATGAGTATGATTACTTCAGACAGCTTATACAATCTATTCATCCTTAAAGGAAGATTCGTTTAAAGAAAAAAAAAAAAAAGAAAAATTTAATAAATTAAAAACAAAAGAAAAAGAAAGAAATTCGTTTATCGTTCCGCGCAATTTATTAGAACGAGAACAGGAGAACGATAAAGAAAATGATAACGTGAAAAGTAAAGGATAGAGAAAGAAAAATAACGATATTATGAAAGATCGCGGATGAAGAGAGAAGAATTAAAAAGAAAAAAAAAGTTCAATATGAGCCTTCTTCTTTGAGAGTCAACATACCTGTTTGCCTACTATGATAAGCAACGTTGAAAGAGGATATATATATATATATATATATATATATATATATATATATATATATGATAGTATAATGAATATAAAAACAACGAGAAATCTGCAATTCTGAGAGCTACCAGCTTCCACCGGAAGCTTTAATATCATGCGAGGAAAAAAAAACCCGTCGCAAGTTTTCCATAAATTCGATAAAGCTGAAATGAAAGAGTACAGTTTAAACAAAATTCATCGATTATTCCTGACAAAATTTTCTTTGTACTTTTTTGTTAATTGTTATCTGTATCGAAAAAAAGACAAAGAAAATTTTCGAGGACTGTGATAGATAAACGCGATATTAATTATTAACGTAAGAAGCAAAGATAAGAGATATACCTATTTAAAGTTAAACGCCACATTTTTATTTCCTCGTGAAAACATGTAATATATGTATTAACGTAATACACGTAATACGTAATAAACGCTATCGCGTATAGTTCTTATAGACATACGTAGTAATGTGTGACGTAGCGTAAGTAAAGGGAAAAGAGGAAAAAAAGGAGAAGGAACGAAAAAAAGAAAGAGAAAGGTATAACCATTACAAATAAAAAATATTTAAATAGAGCGACACTGTTACATGTCGTATGAACATGCTTACATATAACATGGCAACTGCGTTCAAAATTATCGTTTTACTTAGAAAATTTCGATTGAAAGTGTGAAAGACAAAGGAGACAAGAGAAGGGAGGAAAGAGAGTGAGTTAAAATAAAAAAATAAATAAAGTATGAAAAGAAAGAAAAAAGTGTCAAATCGGTGGTGTCGCAATTCATCGAGCAAAATTTTTCGCCATCACGACTGGGATACGGTTTTTGAAATGAAAGAGAGATAGAGATAGAAATAGAGAACGTTTAACACATGGCGGTAGCCATATTTATAGTTTCCGTATTACAAGCATTGCGTTCTCAAAAGAATCTCACGTTTATCCGACACACGCGTTCCATTTCTCTATCGGTTTTCTTCCAGCTCTACTTCGATGCTTGCTGAGAGACTGAAATATGGAATATTTTTACTATGGTTCGGATAAGCTCCTCTACCCCTCTCCCCTTCACCGCTACCACTTTTCTCATTCTTTCTCTTTTTCCTACCACCCCACTTCTCATAGCATATATACGGAAAAGAAAACTTATTCATATTGCAGCATCTTGGAAAACGGAATGCTATGCCCAGTATAAAGTGAATATTTGATTAATATCTTCTTTACACAAATTTAACATCCACGATCTATTTGAAATATATAGTGGCCCAAGTAAATATTTATGAAATGTTTATTGATCGAGTTCTCAAGGGAAAAAAAATAGGAAAAAATCCTTCGTACAAACTCACAAAGAAAATCTTTCGACGAATTATCGTTTCGTATTATTTTTTCATCGTTTAATATACCCAATGTATTTATTCATTTAAACAGCTATTTATTAATCAAGGACAAGTTCGAGAAATGATCTAAGGTTAGCAAAAGGAAAAGAATAAAAGAACGCGTTGTTTCGATAGTACAGCTCGATGTTTGAAAAAAAAAACGACGTTTTATTCCTATCGCAATACACTTGACATGGTTATTCCGTTTCCTTGCGGTCTTATGTTATCGTTGTAACTGAAACAAGTTCTACGTAAATCCACTTTCGGATCGGTGAAATACCACAGGGAATACGATAAGGCGCTTTCGAGAACGTCGAACGAACGAAATTCTACAAATTTTCCAAGTTTATGCAAAAGCGATGGATAGTACGGTAGGGATGTAGTCAAAGAGAAAAACAAGGGCTTCGAGGGTGATAGAAAGAAGAAAAAGGAAAATCCGTGTGTTACATTTGAAATTGATATATACATATAACTCATACACGTATCCGCTATAGTTTTCCTTTCTCTCATCTTAAGCGAGAACTACCTTGAACGGAGTCCTTTAAGGATAACCAAATGGTCGGCGTATAAGAAAAGACATCTTGGGGTTCTCCGTTTGACGTTAAGAAACGGCCTAGCCTTTAGAACGAGGCTTCTCACAGACTTCCAACTTTGAAGCGACGCGTATTCCATTTTACCATAGTCTACAATTCCACAGGGATTTTCTAAGGCTGGAAAGAGAGAAAAAGAAAAAAAGAAAGAGAAAAAGAATGAGAAAGAGAAAGAGAAAGAGAGAGAGAGAGAGAGAGAGAGAGAATAAGAAGGAGGGAAGGTGAAAGGACGAACGTATATATGTCGTCCAGACTCTCGACCAGTTTTCACACACATACACACACATCCTTTCTCTCTCTTACTCACTATCCGACAGAAAGTTGGCAGAAACAGAGTGGCAGGGCCAGGTGGTACTGGCTCTAGTTGCTATTAAACTCTATATCGTCGAGGTATTGCGCCCGTGTAAACGTGGCAAAAGGCAACGCCGGCTCGATAGGGGAGCCAGAGGCTCGTCGCCTGGATCTGGCAAGCCGTTTGTCAACCGAGAGTATCCAACACCAACCACTACCACTAACATCACCATCACCATCAAGTCTCCTCGGCTTCAACACTACCAGTATTTTCGTACTACGAAATCGGAAGCAGATTTTTAGCCGGATGCAAACAAGCTATAGTACTCACACTTTCTTAAGGAAATATAATATATCCAAAATGGTAAAAAGTTTGATCTAGATCCATACTTTCGATACTGACTATCGTAAAATATATTGATAATGTATTATATATACTTATTAAATACTTATTATAAATATAATTATACATATATATATTATTATCATTAATATCAAATATAATATATTATATTTAATTTTTCTCACCATGAAGTTATCTTTGACGCGATATATCATGTGATTAAAAAAAAAAAATAATAAAAATAAGTACAAAATAGTTCAATAAAAAAGTTGATTTGAAAGTATATGTGTATATAGATGTATACATGAGATATCAAAAGTAGAAAAACTCAGATCATAGTTGGTTGAGAATAAGCTAGGAAAATAAATTACAGTTCAAAATATATAATAAATAAATATTAATAATAAAATAAATAAATAAATATTACTATATATATTACTGTGTATATTAAAGTAATATACTGTTATACATAATAACTTTCAATTTATTTTAATTATTACGTTATACATATGTAATTACTCGTAATCATCGTCAAGTTAATTCATCCAAGATAGAATATCACCAAAATTGCTTCTGTCGACGAGTCTTATTCTACATACCTTAGAGAGAGTATACGTGGGTTGAATTTACCGTAGAATTTCCATGGGTTTGATCGGTCTACGACTTTGAAATGTTCGAAAGAATAAAGGCTATAAATCTTAGAGATTTTCTATGACTTATAGGCACGTGTCTTGGGAAAACGTTTCTATGTGTGCATGTACATTCACGTGGATGAGAGTCAGTTGATTTATCACGAAAAGGAGATTGGAACGATTTCGATGAGGGTGAACATCTACAGGACGAGATATGGGAGGAGGGAACAGAAAACGAAACTCTTTGTTACGATATAACAATACACGAGATTCGAGGTGAAAATCCAGATTCAACGAATTCTAACCTGTAATATAGTTCGCAAGAGAAAAGAAAGATGGAGATTGTAAAAAAAAAAACGAATTGTAAAAACGGGTAATTGATGAGAAGAAATCTTCGACCTTTAACGTCGAGATGAATAATATCGACTTTATTAATACGAAAACGTAATTTTTTATTTTCTACGATAATGATCAAAAGTAACGACGTTCTTGGCACGATAATAACGAGAAATAAACGTTTCTATGATTTTTTTTCAAATAACGGCGACTTCTTTAAAACAATATAATTAATCGCGTACTCTTAAAAATAATTGCAGATATAATGGAAATAATATATAGATACTGTGATTGATACTCTTAATCGTTATTATTTCACTTAAAACGATTACTCGATTTTTGTCCGATCAATAGTATGACACACACAAAGGACATTTGAAACGAAGATAGAAGATAATAAACAATGACATTATCGATTCAAACATATCTCTCTTGTTCTTTCTCTCTCTCTCTCTCTCTCTCTCTCTCTCTCTCTCTCTCTTTCTCTGTTTCTTTCTTCTTGAAAAAAAACCAACATCATTCGTAGAATTTTCAAGAAATCATGAATGATAAATCGAGCTAAGGTATTTGCATTTTGCAACGACGTTTCTCGGTGTTCTTAGAAACGATCGATAGAAACCAGGACGACAATGACAAATTTCGATCGGTTTATATAGCTCGACCCAAGAACTCTAACCCCTCCCCTCCCCTTTCACTCTCTCTTTCTCTCTCTCTCTCTCTCTCTCTCTCTCTCTCTCTCTCTCGGTCTTCTTCGCGAAGGCACAAACTACGAAGACTTGAGCATTATCGCGAACTTTCATAATTCTTGTTGCATTCTTAAAGACACGAAAGTAAAATGCATCTCTCGTTCTTCCTTGTAAAAGCCCAAGTGATAAATTGAGAATGCCTTTCAGTATAGTATCGTGAGAACATCCTTCTCCCTTCGACCTTTCAATTGGTCCAGTTACTCGTACACTCACATACTTATATATACAGTAATCATGCGCAATTGAATAAACGCTCTTTACAACGGAATAATTGTTTTAAGATTCGATCGAACGACTTGATTCTTCTTTTCTTTTTTGAGAAAGTAAAGGAATTAGTTTATCGAATGACGTGTAAAAAAAAAAAAAGAAATAGAATTTTGCAAATATTGCAAATGATTGTGGAATTACGAAGAAGAAGGAAAAAGGTTGCCTTTTTACAACTTTTTTATCTGAACCTTTAATAAAAATTTCAAACAAGGTATTTTATTTCTGTTATATATATGCTTAAAATTCCATCGAAATCAATTAACGTTCCGGTGATTTACAAATGGTGATCTAAAAGTGATGAAAATCGCAGTTTTAATAAGTTTTTATTTAAAATCTGCAAATTTTGACATCTTTCCACGTTTGTCGCTTATTTCCACATATAAATGATAGAAGTTTTCAAAATGTATAATTTAAATTTTCATTACTGGCCAAGATAAAGAAGGTATAAAAAACAACCTTTACTTCTTCTTTCGTGATTCCACAACCAATTGTAATTTTTCTCAAAATTTCTTTTACGCGATAATTTATTGAACTAATCCTTGTAACTTCTTTAAAAGAAAAAGAAATCAAGTCGTTTGGTAGTATTTTAAAAAAGTTATTGTCCTATAAAAAGCGTGAGTTCAGTATTACTCATTGCGTATATATACGAATATGTGAGATCTTTCTCGATCTTCGACATCCTTCAAAGTTTTATTCGAAAGATACTCGTAATCGTTGCGAAACATATTTTCCCTAATATCAACTATGCGGTTTGTAAAATGAGTTAAATCGTAAGCAATATAATGTTCTCGACTAAAACATGTTTTTGATAAAAACGACAAAATCTTAAGAAACACCCGCAGGATTGAATCCGCATGTCCTTTTGCAAGGCTTTATTCGATAAAAAAAAAAGGATAATATAACATTTCATCATGTTACACAAACGATTAAACAATTGATTAATATTTTCGATATACCACAATTCAATTTGTTTGTTCTATGAATTATAAAGAACTTTTTTGCCCCATTTTGGATTTTACAAACGACCGTCAACTATCTCCAACGAAAAATAAAGTTATATATGATCGTCTTTCGCAGGATGCTTTTACGGAGCGTCGCCATGAGAGAGTGCAGCTACTAAACAGCGTGGTTTCATTGACGTTACCGTGCACTCGGTCGTAAGTGTGCCACCGTATCGGTGCTTACCGCCGCCATAATTCTTCCATCGTTAAAGGATGGATCCACCTTCTGATACACCCCCTACCAACCCTGTTTCACCGTATCACCACATAGATATACAACTAGAAGGGATGCTTCGAAACACCTGGTGCTATTCTCGAATGTTAACTGGACTTTGAACTAAAATGTATCGTCTGGCGGAATGAAAATTTGTATTTTTTTTTTATCTTTTTCGATACTGAGAAAAAAAGAACTGGCATCTTTATGGAGGTCACATACGAGTGCAGAGATTTGTGTCGTGCTCTTTCGATGTCCGTTAATTATGAAAGTATCTATATATATATATATATATATGCGATGCATATAACGAATAGTTTCATGGTAACTTCTATCTGTCTCTCTCTCTCTCTCTCTCTCTCTCTCTCTCTTCTTCTCTCTATCTCATCGTAGCAACGTGGAAGAACTGACAGGGAAATCTAATAAAAAATCTATGTCCCCGCGGCACCGTCCACGGGTTAATTCCAGAAGAGAGGACCGCTCGATATTTTCTGCCGAGAGAGTTTATAAAGCACGCTGCGATGACGATGAGCGCATCAAAGGGAGTCCAGGCGGCTTCATTAGTAAAGGTTTCCACGGATTTAGACTGGTCGCAAGTATGTATAGCCTTACTTTTTGTGTTATACAATACGTGTATAATTATTTCTATATTTTATATACGAACAATGATCATGTTCTATTTCTCAATGATCACGATTAATTGAGCAACAGTTTCCTTTTTCTTATTCGATTAGACATAAATATGTCTGAGTGTTTAAAGTAAATTAAAAAAATAATGATCTGAACGGAAGGCAAGTTCAACGATTCCAAATAAAAGTATTTGATGTGAAGAAAAGTGATGATGAAATTTACGAGGCATGAAATCGACCTTTCAAAGAATTTTGTCACTTAACATTGAATATAATCTTGCGTTAAATTGTAAGATAATCAATCAGCATATATTGATGATTATCAATATACGTGTATGCATATAAAACTCTATAGGGTATCTCAGAAAAATATCTATATCACTATGACGAACAACGAATGAAGAATGTTTATTATCGACTTGAAGGAATTCACAAAGACAAAAGAAAATTCGAATTCCTTTGCAATTATACTCGTTTCGTGGGTTACACTAATGGTTTAAACAGAATAGAGGAAAGGAGAAGAAGGGTGAGAGAGAGAGAGAGAAAGAGAGAGAGAGAGAGAGATGGTGAAGAGGTGAACGAGAGTAAATCCGATTTTCGCAAGTAAAGGTAAAAATTGTCAGATCGGATATATCCGGTTTAAACGGGACTTAAGAGGATTTAATAATGCTCTCTAACGTTTTGGATTTAATAGCTCGCTCAATGAACGATAGAAAGGTAGGTGATGGGCTAAAAAAGGATAGAGAATGGAAGACCCGATAAGAAGAGTTAATTCGATCGAATCTTTACTTGTGGAATTAAAAATATTATAATATTATAAAATATTATGATATATATATATATATATATAAAAGGAGGAGAAGAAAAAAAAAAAAGAAAAATGTTGAAGATTTGTCTGAAGAACTCTAACTATATAACGGGTCGTTTTGCCGAGTTATCTTTTTATAACATCAGAAAATACAAGATATTAGCGGACTCTATACCGGTTTATAAATTAGAAGCCAGGCTCTTCTCGTATACGGGATAAATATATTATTTACTCTTCTCGACGATATCTCGTCAATAGCAGTATCGGCCCGAGTACAATAGGAAATATGATTTTTAAATAGTTATTTAAAATGGGGCAAAAATCATTTATACGTTGCTTCCATCAAAGTACATAAGAAGTTAAATATAGTTAAACATTTTTATCGATAGATTATTATTGTCCCTTTCCACCGATAATTATATGTATCTCTGTTTCTCTGCGCCTGACTTCTCATTTTACTTCACTTTTTTCTCTCTTCTTTTTTCTTTTTTTCCGCATCCTTCTCGTCGTTTCTACTTTTAACGCGATAACTTTTATCCGATATGTTGCTCGCTTACTTTAGTCGGGACGTGGAACTTTTAATTATCTCGATACCGGAACGTCCTCGTAGAGAAAATCAAGTTTTATATTAAATTTCATGGTTATTAACAACAATGCATTGATTAATAATGTACCTAGTAATTTACAATACCTTTCATATTTCATTGTTTTTCTTTCTCTTTCTTTCTTTCTTTTCTCTCTTTCTTTCTGATTTCGAATCAGAACATATGTATGACTTCATAAAAATAAAAAATAAAAAATAAAAAATAATAAAAAGAAATAAAAACAAACCTTCGAACATACTTACAAAAAAAGTGCTGCCTTTTCGGAATGCAAGTATCCTTGTTGTTCTTTTTACTATCTTCGGATCACTATACGCAAGAACAATGGCGCACATTATTAATAATAATAGAAAGAATCTCGTTTTCGTATATTCCATCTTTCACGTTGTACCAAAATGATCTAGAGGTCACCTTTTCAATAATCTCTTCTATTTCGTATAAAAGACGAAACCGTTAACTCGGTATTTTTTTTCTTTTTTTTTTATTTTCTTCTTTTTTACGATATACCAACTAATTTATATAGGTAGATGATCTTCTATCTGCGATGGTTGATCTTCTAAGGTGAAGGTTAAAGGACGAACCCTTCTTCGTTAGGAAATACTTTTACCCTGCCTTTCAACCCTTTCTCTTGGCACCCTCCGTGCCAAACCAGTCCCCAATTAGTAGCTTCGTGGTTAACGTTAATTCTGCAGGGAACAAGAGAGAAATAGAGAGAAAGAGACAGAGAAAGAAAAAGAGAGAGAGAGAGGGAAAGAGAGGAAAAGGGAGAGAAATACAACGTTCTCCCTTAATTCCGCTTTAGTCCTCGGCGTAACTAAGCGCCACGATTTTCGGCGTCCGGTCGGTCACCGCAAATCGATCTCGTTCACCGCCCTCGAAACATTCGGTGGTTTATCTTCTCTCTCTCTCTCTCTCTCCCTCTCTCCATCTCAATAGATCTATCTTTCTCCTTACTCTTCTCGCTTCATCAACCACCGAAACCATCCTTCTTTTCTTCCCTTTCACGAAATTTCTTTTGCGAAAGCTTTCCTTCGATCGAGACGACATATACAAGAGAAAGAGAGAGAGAGAGAGAGAGAGAGAGAGAGAGAAGTTCCTTCCTTAGAAAAAAAGTTCCCAGTGAAAACGAAAGAAAGCACTTCTCTCTTTCCTTTCTTTTACGTATAGTTGTCACGAGAAAGACAGTAAGTAGTTTCAATTTTAATTATTCATCGTTGATTCGATGATCTCGATTCGAGACGATAACGATTAGTTCTTTCAATTATTTTCTTATTTTTGTTATTGAAAATTTTTTTGAAATTTTAGAAACGTGTATAAAAATAAGTAAGTATGTTTTAAGTATCACCACTATCTCTTAATAGAACTCAAACGACTGTTTTTCTTGAATGTTTGACAAAAAGAGAGTCGAGAATAAGTCGTACCATCCCTGGTACGATTTATTT
>OU426864.1:5650231-5652731 GCA_911387685.1 Dolichovespula media | reverse complement strand
AGAGTGTAGACGTTAGCTTACAAATAGGTTAGTTTAATTTATCCATATATAATGTGTGTATGTATATGTGTACATGTGTGTATGCATGTATGTATATATGTATGTACGTATGTATGTGTATGTGTGTGTGTATACGTGATTTTTTCTCTTTAGAGAAATGGCTCCTTTTAATTAGGTAATTAATATTTTACACATAGCGTCTCTTCTTCCACTTGACTCCCTCCCTATATATAATATATATGTATATATATATATTTATATAACTTCCCCTACTCTCTCTCTTTCTCTTTCTTTCGTTCGTTCGGTCTCTCTCTCTCTCTCTCTCTCTCTTTCGTTCGTTTTTCTTTCTCTCTCCCTTTTATTTTTACAATCATTCTCTCAATCTTTCACACACTCTTTTCCTCTCCCTCTTTCTCTATCTGAAATCGCATCCTCCAATCATGTCGATTTTATAACTTACGCAAATTTCATAGTTTCGCTTCTCTCTCTCTCTCTCTCTCCCCCCTCTCTCTCTCTCTCTCCGTCTCATTCTATTTCTCTCCTTTCCCTTCTCCACGCCGAGAACGAAATTACGTGAGGAATTATAGACGGATTTGAATGCCATTTGCCCTTCGAAGCGACTGAACGAGATATATATGTATATGTGTGTATGCGTGTACGAAATGAATCGCTAAATACGGCGATTTAAATGACAGGACGAATCCTGTTTCTGCTTTTTCTTCTTTTTTTCGTCCCTTTTCTTTTTTTATTTGTTTTATTGTTTTCTTCGAAACACTATTTCCAATTACAATTGGAACTTACAAATAAATGACGCTGACTTCGAGGGGTCTAAATTAAAATGCGACGATAGAAACTGAATGAGCGTTCCTATATTCTATCTATCCTTCGAAGTGAGCCTTCTTCGTGTTCATTTATTTTTCTTTTTTTCTTGTTTTCCTTTCATTTCTGTAAATTATTCGAGAAAATTCATTGATCATTTGCCGAACGTTGTAATCGGAATTTCTTCGAATAGTTACGCTTATTATTAATCATCGACGACGACGACGACGACGACGACGACGACGACGACGATGATGATAATGACGATCGACGTGATGTCATTATGATAAATTAACATTCTTTATATTTACAAGAAAACAGGGAGAGGAAAGGGAAGATAAAAGAGGCGCGGAGAAAGGGAAGGTTACGCTGGTGAATATGCGGCACTGGATTTTCACTAAACGCACATGCACACGCAGCAAACACATACAACACGCACACAATTTACAACGTGACGAAGAGCAGACTCACACAAGCAGACTCAACAACAATAGATAGATAAACAAAAAACGATTAACACAACGTTTCAAGAGCGTTTACTATGCATTTCTTATTCGTTTTGTTTGTCGTGTGTGATTTCATTTTCTTTCGGATTATTCGTTGTTTATTTAAAATAAACACCTTACTCGTTCACATTGTATCCATTCCGCTTTTATATCTTCGGTCTCTCTCTCTCTCTCTCTCTCTCTCTCTCTCTCTCTCTTTCTTTCTCTCTTTTTCTTTCTCTCTTTCTCTTTCACATACACACACACGCGCGCACACATCTTTATATTTTATCTTTTATATGTCGTACGAAATTCTATAGTAGTACTATAACTCGAAAAATCAAGTTCGCCGCTGTTAACTAAGCAATGTTATTTAATAGAAACGAAAAAAAATGTTATTACATTATTCACTCGTGATAATCGTCGGATATATAATCGGGTTTGTTCAAGTTATAATAGCTTATAAATCGTTATGTAATTTCCTGTAATAACGTCGTGTCATTGATTAGTGTATCGTTATTCGCTGATTAATAATTAATCCTTCGCGCTCGAAATACATCCCTTTGAAGTATGCGTAACGCGAAAGAGAATAGATTTTCACGTGTGGTTAATCCGAGCTTTTTCATCAATAAGCTCTGCTAATTTGGCGCGTTATCAACGAATCGAAGATATTAATTAAAAATTGTTAGAAAAGTCGACGAATTAAAAGCATTTAATCTCGAAGGATCGATAAGAATTTTATTATATTATATATATATGTATATATATATATATATATATATATATATATATATATATATATGTATGTATGTATGTATGTATGTATATATATTGTTCAAACACGCTATCATCATCGCTCACCGTTCAATTATTCTCATTTATCACATATTTTATTAACCTAATTTCCAACGATTACTGGCAGATACAAATTAGCGTTAGTACTTATCGATTATATATATATATAAATGTCTGTGCTATTTGCCGATCGTCGGCCGAGGATCCCGTGAAAAGAAAAATAAAAGAAGAAATAAAAATAAAAACAAAAACAAAAAGAAAAAGAAAGAAAGAACACGAAAGGAAGAAAGGAATAAAAAAGTAAAAAAGAATGAAATACTATATAAAAGTGAAAGAATCGGAAATACTCAACGGGATCCTTCGCCTACCCTTTCACGAAACTTTTTCGAGATTCTCGTCGA
>OU426864.1:5620231-5645231 GCA_911387685.1 Dolichovespula media | reverse complement strand
GCGTTCGTGGATATTTTCGAGGGTATCAAAAATGTCTAAACTACGTTTTCTTTCTTTATATGTACAACTCGATGCCAACGCGTAAACGATTTTAAATATCGAAATATCTATAACGATTATTACTCGCTTCTCTTTACTCGAGAAATACAATTTTATCTTTTTATCAGGAATTCTTTTCGTTCTTCTAATTGTGTACGTCTTCTACGACGACAGAGATTTATAGTTATCGAGATAAATAACTAACTCGTTCCTCGTCAGAAATAATTCGCTTTTCAAAATAAGTAAACGAACGAAAGAACGAAAACAAAACATTTGCGGTACAAGTATTTGCGATTTTACAATAAACTTCCTTGTGTCGTTGAAATTTGCTAGATTCGTTCGAAAGGAACCTTTCGAAAAGTGTAGCGTCTTTGCTTTTTTCTTTTCCTTTTTCTTTGTTAAAAAAAACAAATGCTTCGTCTTTACCATCAACTTTTTACCATCGTCATCGTCGTCGTCGAAGATTTTAAGGGAAAATAAGCGAGTTATTTCTCTTTCACAGCTAATTGGCGAATAAACAAAGACCAATTCTTGCGAAGTTCAAACCATCCAACCTTTTCCTTTTTCTTCTCTCTCTCTCTTTCTCTCTCTCTCTCCTATCTCTCTCACTTTCTTTTTCTCTTATCTTTCTTTCCAAAGATAAAACCCGGATTAATATTACCTTGCTAAGTGAGCCAGCTTTAATCGGACCTTACGTTGGAAATGGTCTCGATTTTCATCGAAATAAGTACGTATCACGTAAATTTGCTTCACTTTCCAAAGCATAACTTTGTAAAGTTTATTTACTATACTAAAAAAAATGTGGTTTCTTTTAATTCGAGCGATCAAGCACGTAACTGCGAGAGAAAAGATCTCAAAATTGTCCATGTACGCCAAGCGATTTTATTTTTCTCCGACGAATTCGATTGCTATTCTTTTATAAACCTTCTTTTTCTCGTTTTAATAGCAACGTGGACAAGCAAGCGACCAGTATACAACTAATATTATTATAATTTCGAGGGATGACGTAACGTTAAAGTTCACCGCAAAAAATGAAAAAGAATTTTCGTGCGAAAGTTTATTTCGAATCGCAACAGTTAGAGAGAATAAAATTAACAAAAAAGGAAAAAAAGAAAGAAGTGGGAAAAGAATAACAATACGATGGAGCAACCATTCGATATAGAGAATATCGAAATACTTGAAACTCGTCGAAGAATGACAATACTCATTCCCTCCTCCTCCTCCTCCTCCTTCTCCAATGGGAACGAACGTTATAATCTTTTCCAATCGTCGTACGTCGCGTAAAATTTCCCTATGGACGGTTTGACTTCTACGTTTCGGTATTTTTCTTTCATTTCGAGTAGCGCGAGCGCTTGCATACCCTTTATTTCACTCTTCATAAAACTTCTTTCCTGTCAAGCTTATTCCTCGTCGGAAATAAAATAGAGAACAACGTCGATTTTCCAGAAAGGCCATTCGCGAATATCCGGTGTTGAAATAGCGTTAAGTTTAAATATACAAGAAAAAGATCCCTGAAGATCTAAGACGACGATGATTCGAATCGAATCGCAATGCAAAATCCAATGTTATGTTACAGTGATTACGTATTACCTGACGAAACAACAAGAGAAAAAAGAAGAAACAAAAAGAAAAAAAAAAAGAATGAAAATTCATCGTAAAATATAATGAAAATTAGTCTTCCTTTAACTTTGAACGTTTTATCTTCGGACGAGATTAAATCGCAGAAAAATCGCTGAAAGATCGTACTTAAGATCATTCGTTCCTTTTAGACGCTACTTTTTCCCGTTTTCCTGTAAAGACGTGCACGAGAGAAAGAGAGAGAGAGAGAGAGAGAGGGAGAGAGAGAAAGAGAGAGAGAGAGAGAGGGAGAGAGAGAAAGAGAGAAAGAGAGAGAAAGAGAGAGAGAGAGAGAGAGAGAGAGAGAGAGAGAGAAAATGAGAGATGCGAAGAAAGGAGAAGGACATTAGGATACGAAGAGAGAGTACCATTTCGAGATTAAAACACGAAAAGAGAGAAGACGTCTCTTCTTTTTCTTCTTCTTACACAGGTCTTTACGTTTCGTTTTAATGTCACATTTATACGAGGCGGAAAATTATCAACACGGATATCAAACCGTCAGCGAAAGTGTCCACGCCCTTTTTTTCTCGCTTTAAAAATTTTTTCTCTAGCTTTCTTTTTTTACTTCTTCTGTTTAATCTCCTTCAAGCTCCAGATATTAACGCCCCTTCTGCATTCCCATATACACATTCATTCATTCACTCGCTCAATCACTCCACTCATTTATGTAACCTCTCCCAACTCTCGCATTGTCCTTTTTCAAGATAACTATCTACCTCCTATCTAACGATGAATTTCTAACGGTATATTTTTAAACGCGAACTTATACGACTTATGATTTATCAGATTGCTTAAATCGACCTAATACCATTTGTCGATCTCGTTTGCACCTTATTTTAATATTTATACGTAGTTACTTATTCCACTTTCTGTCATTTTCTCACTCTCACTTTCATTTTCTAATTTAATAATAATAAAAATAATAATAATAATAATTATTATTATTATTATTATTATATATATGCATATATATGTACATATGTATATATATATGTGTATATATATATATACATATATATATATATATATATCACGTGTTTGTATGGTTGTGTATGTGTAATATACAGAATAAGAGATACGATGCGACGTAATCGTATAAATAATATATCGTGAATATCGTGAATATCGTTAATATTTATAATTTAATATCATCCGTTCGCGCGGATGAACGCCTTCATACTATCGATACACACGATGTCAGAGTAGCACGAAATTGGGTATTCGTAGGTGGGAAGACGATTTTTTTGTTCTCTTTTTTCTTCTTTCTTTTCTTTTTCTTTTTTCTCATTTTTTTCCTATTCACACCTCAGTTTCTACGATCTCTCTTCCATCTCTTCTACTCTTTCTCACTTTATTCGAATATTTTGAATCGTTAAATTTAATGGGAAAAAAAGAGAGAGAGAGGAGAGAAACGTAATAACGATTGGCCGGTAACTTCGACGCGAAGGCGAAAATTTCTTGACGATCGCATTCGACGATTCGAACGAGCAATCAGTTTTATATGAACGAGCACAAACGAAATGATCGCGTTCCTTTCTCCTTCACTACCTCCCATCCTCCCACCGTTCAATGTGAAAGATCAACATACGAAAAACGAACCCGGGAAGAGCTTAACTAATCTCCATTCCCTCGTCATTTCATTCGTTCGTTTATCTTACGAGCTTCGTTCTAATTTCGTAAAGACGTAGTTTGCACTGCTAATGAATGCTCCTACAGAAAGAACAAAGTCGCGTAAAAAATTAAATAATTCTTGAAAAATGTAAACCATTCTTTTTCTCTTTTCTTTTCTTTCCCTTTTTCTTGTAATAAACGCAAGCCGAATCGAATCAAAAAGAAAAGAAAGGGAAAAAGAAAACTAGAACGTTTGATAAATTGCATTTTATGCGTGAATAATTGCGAAAGAAGAAGTATACAATTCTGAAATAAACTTACGGTCGTTGGGGATGGAGAAGATAGTAAAACAGAATTTAAAAAGAAAATTCAAATATCTCGCGTAATTAATAAAGAAAATATTCCCTTAACTACTAAGGCTGCTTTTAAAAAAGAAAAAGAAGTAGAGAATCCTTGTCAGGGAGATTTTTATATTAAAGAACCCTTAAGGAAGTAAATTTACTTACGAAAATAAGAAAAAAAAATTTGTTTATTATAACCAATCTTTTCCTATTCTTTCCTATAGGTATAAAAAAATACATTTATTTTCTTGGTGGGATCGTCGAATGCAATCTAATAAAAAAAAAAAAAACGAACTTATTGATCATCGTCAATGTCAATAATCTCCTTTCTTGTTTATTTCTTTTTTTAATTTTTTTTGCGTGTTCGCGTCGAGTTAAAAAACCGACTGATTATCGAATATTAAAAGAGAAAAAGCGCGTGAAACTTCTATTTCTCGTTCTCCTTCTTCGTCGCGCTTTTTCTTCTTCCTATCTCTAATCTATATTCGTGTATAACGCTGAAGGATCAGAGGATTCGATTTAACAGGAAGACACGTGATTGGGCTTTCCGGCGACGATTGGGCTTTTCTCGAAAAGGCGAAATGTGATCCTTTTAACTTTTCTTTCGTTTTCTTTGCTTTTCTTTTTTGTTGCGTAAGGATCGGAATACATTTTTGTTTTTTTCCTGTCTTTTTTCTTTGTTTGCTTTTATCACTTCGCTTCGAAAAGATGGAAATAATATTAATAAATAACATAATTTGTGCAAATCGATAACAATGATTTTCAATAACAACTCCATTAAAGGAAGATGAAAAGGAATAACGGATGTAATATTACACGATATCCACTAACTCGCGGATGGATTTAATTGTGATCTATGTACAATAAAATAGTAATTCCATACTAGGAACATAATGTTTAACTAGTATGTCACGAAAGTTCGCGAGAGGAACATGATACGACAATTAAGTATAGAATTAATTATCAAAGTGACGGGGGAAACGTAAAACATATGAAAACCGTCAAGATAATATATGAACAACGATCATAGGGACAAGGATGAACGATCTGTTAATTAAGATTGAAAGGGTTTATAAGCTTATATAACGAAACGGAAAGGTGGCTCATTTTCGATGTGAACCCCTTTCGCGCATCGTCGCCATCCTCGCCGTCATAGATCAACATTGTTTATAAAATCATCGACGAGTATTGTTATCGTAGTAGTATATAATAATACGACTTAAATACAAGAGATGTCAACATGTTTCTGTACAGTAATATAATATATTCCTTCCACCTACATTCTCGAATTCTTAATACTCTCTCTCTCTCTCTCTCTCTCTCTCTCTCTCTCTCTCTCTCTCTCTCTCTCTCTCTCTCTTTCTTTCATTCTCTCTCTTCCATTCTCTCTCTTTCATTCTCTATCGTTCACTCTCACTCGTCCACTCATTTTTTCCCTTTTTATCTAGAGATTGTCGGAGAAGAAGAAAGAAAAAAAAAGAAAAAGAAGACTAATAAATAAAACAGATCGATCAAGATCTTGCAATACGACGTGAAAAAGTTTTAAAATCATTAAGGAATATTCGAGCACCAATCCAGCCGGCAACATTCAACAAAACGTTATCGCCGCCCAATTGAAATTGCTTCTCTAGCAGTAATTAATCGTCGAGAACAGCGATCGATCCGACGCGTAAGCTCGCTTACAGTATATCCAGTGTTATTTATTTATTATCAGTAGTATTATGCTCGTTAACGTGCGCGCTTCATAAGTTCTCATATAATATACCTAAAGCGCAATGCGCCTGCCGGCTTTATCGATTAACTTTGTCACGAGCGTAGTTTATAACTATCTCTCTCTCTCTCTCTCTCTCTTTCTTTCTCTTTCTCTGTCTCTCCATCTCTCTCTCTCTCTCTCTCTCTCTCTCTCTCTCTCTCTCTCTCTCTGTCTCTTCATCTCTCTCTCTCTCACTCTCTCTTTCTTTTTCTCTTCGTCTCTCTATCTCACCGCACATCATGTTCCTATCGACAAACTGACCAGATCGTTTATTTTTATTTTTTTGCTTATTTATACGCTCACCTTCTCGCTCTCCTCGCCTCTTTCTACAGCTTTTTTCTCCTTTCTTTTTGTTTCCTCTTGTTTTGTTGTTTTTTGCTTGTTCCCGTTTATTTTTGTCTTAGTTGAAAAAAAACAAAAAAAAAAAGAACAAAATAAAACGAAAAAACTAAACGCGTCGACGCGCGTATCCACTTTTTTTCATTAAACCCTTGCGTTCGCTCTTTCGAAGTCACCTAGCCAACACGGTTGAGGTAGAAATCCGCGATAAATTCATTTTTTTTTCAACGACGAATACAACGCGCTTCTTTTTTCCTTTTTCTTTTTCTTCTTTCCCTTTTTTTTTTTTTTCTTCTTTTTTCATTTTCACGATCGCACGAGCTTCAACGGAACATTCCCGGAGTACTGCTTCGGCGCTTCGAGACCAGCCACCGCAAAATCCGAGAGTTCCTTTTCGCGATGCGAGTAGCCCGAATAGTAGAACGCGCGAGTAATTTGGGAACGAACGGGTGTAAAAATAGTAAAAGAGCGGGGAAACAAAAAAAATTTAGAAAAGAGCGAAAAAGTATGGAGAGACCGAAAAACGAATCCATTAGCGACGAACGAGCAAGAGTCGAGCATGGTCGAGCTCGAGTAACGAGAAATTCGACATTTCTTTTCTCTTTCTTTCTTTTTCTTTTTCTTTTATATATTTATTTTTTTTACTTTTGTTTTTTAATTATAGAATAGTGTAAATTACGGTAAATCCTAAATAAGTGTACGATGGTATCGGTGAAACTTTAAATGAACTAATTTTGCACGTCATATTATGCTCATTACTTTTCTTCGATTTTCTCTCTGTCTCCCTCCCCCCCTCCCCCCTCTCTCTTTCTCACTTTCTCTCTCTGTCTATCTACTTCCTTTTTTTCTTTTTTCTTCTCGCAAATCCAGATAATTCAACGTAGCTCCGTCTTGTTAGAAAATTCAACGTGAACTGACCTCGTAGTGCTCATGTATATGTATAAATAAATAACAATAATCTTCGAGAATATCGTCGACCGATCACTCCCACCACTGTATTCGTTTGTTCATTTGTTAATACCAGTACTGTGGAACATCATCAACAAGCATCACTAGTACCGCATATATTTTTATATCTCCTCTTTTTTCACATCCAAATAATTTAGCCTAGTCGTCCGTTCTCGATTATGTGATTAAGTTCGTTTTATTATAATTTTTATTTCCTTTACACCTATATTCACATATTAAATATAATTATACCGTTTACCTCTTACGCGAGTGAATAAATTGATTATAATACCTTTGAGGGCGTGCTAGTCGTTCACCTTACACCCCCATTCTCTTCCTCCCTTTTAACTGACCCTCCACCACCTTTTTCTTTAACCTTTCTCTTTCTTCTCTTCCTCGTCCTTCTCCCATTCTCAATATATTAACAATGTTAGTGTCACTTTGTCTGTGTGCTGTGTGTTTGTATGCTGTGTGCGTGAATTCATTTCTTTCATTTGCAATAACATTCGTAATAATATTCTTCAAAAATGTGTGTGCTGACATATTACTTATTTCATTCACCTCTAGAAAAGTTCATTCTTCGTACTATTTTTCGTCGAGTCCAGCGAAATCCAGTCTCCAGAGAATATAGCCCTTTATTTAACGATATTGCTTAAAATACAAATAGTAACAAGGCGTAAAGAAGAGAAGTACAAAATATAAGAAAAAAAAAAGAAAGAAAAAAGAAATATTTCATACGTCTCTTTTCAGATTCTGTTTTTTAGATTCCCACCAGGAATTTTTCATTTTTATCATCATTTATACTTTTACATGGTAAATAATAGTCTTTCTTTTTCTAATCTTTTTTTCTTACTTTTTGTATTTTTCACAAAATACCTTTTGCTCGCTTAGAATTCCTCGAGAAGTTTCATCTCGCGATCATAGAGGAATCATTTCTTCCTTTATCATCGTACTCTCCTTTTCGGTTGTACGCCTACGCGACATCCTAAAGGATCCAAAGATGCTTTGAGGTATACTTCGAATTCCAAGATTCTTTTCCACGCAACAGCTACAACTATGAACGCGATCCATCCTCTTCTGCGTTCACTAAAAAGATATATACGATTTAAAACGTAGCTTTCTTTTCTTCATTTTACTTTGTCCTTTGTAAGTTTATTACCCTTTCTGTCTGTCTGTCTGTTTGTCTCTCTCTCTCTCTCTCTCTCTTTTTCTCTTTTGCTCTTTCTTCTCAACCGCAATATGATATTCTGTGGTGTTGCAATTGATCCACTTTATATCATCCTCATCTACTCATTGATAGAACAAAAAATAATATAAGAAATACACGATTTATCATAATTATCTCTTCATGTTTTACATTATGCGAGTACTATTTTTACACAAATTTCGAAGATTTAATTGATTAATTTATCGACGGTAGTATAACTTAAAAAAAAAAAGAAAGAAAAAGAGAACGAATGATTAAAATACTGAAATTTTTAACAAACTTTCATCTTTCTGAAGTTCTTGATTTTTTCCTTGATCGTTCAAATCTTCTATCTTTCGCAATCCGATCGATTTTCATTTTGTTCTTTTCTCTCGCTCTCTATCTCTCTCTTTTCATCTTATTTCCTCGTTTCTTTCTTTCTTTCCATATCTCCTTTCCCCATACGCATCGACTAAATTAGATTGAGGCCGCATCTAATAATGGTAGTTGTTTACAAGCGATTTATGTTTTGTTTCTTCCACTATCTTCTCTCTCTCTCTCTCTCTCTCTCTCTTTCTCCCTTTCTATTTCTCTCTCTCACTCTCTTTCTTTCTTTCTATTTCTCTCTCTCTCTCTCTCTTTCTATTTCTCTCTCTGTCACTCTCTTTCTTTCTTTCTATTTCTCTCTCTTTCTCTCTCTCTCTCTCTCTTTCTTTCTATTTCTTTCTCTTTCTGCTGCATAAACTCCTCGTAACTTTCTTCAAACGCAAATGCGTTCAAAGAAAACGGTGAAGAAAATTCGCTTTTCATACGTCTCCGTAAAAACGATGTGGAAGCGTTTTACCGTCTTATAACCAGTATTAATACACTAAATACCAGAACGATTAACATGAACGAATGTTTAAAAAACTTTTTCACCGTAAAAAAAGCAGAAAAAAGAAAATTACAAAAAGAAAACATTTTTTCAATTCATCGCGCGATAAACGTCATAATATTCGACAAACTAATTAAAAAGCATTGTTCAGCCAGAATTTCGATGTTCCTATTTTAATTCAAAATAAAATAAAAGTAAAATTCATCGATCGATGAACCCACGCCGCTCGTTTACATGTCCCGTGACCGTAATCTAGTAAAAAATTTCATTCTCTAATCCTAATAAACGAATGAATAAACGAACGAATTAGTCTCAGCGTGGACGTTAGCGTGGTCGTGTAAGTGTGTAGCTTGCGCGATTTTAAAAAGGATATTTCGTTGCAAGTACATACAACGTGATAGCACGTTGTTAATTTTTGTTGTTGTTGCTATTGATGTTGTTGTTGTTATTGTTACGGCTGCATTTTAAATATGCACTAGCGTTTCGACAGTGCAACTTCGAAGCGACGCGTAACGTTCGCCGTCCACCATCGTATCAATGCGAATACACATACGTGTGTTCGGTTTAAATGCCCTCCCTGTATATGTGTATGTATGTATAATATGTATGTGTACTTTTACGTATATATGTACGGCACACGCACGTGCGAAAATTCGTCGTGTATCCATATGTATGTGTATTTGTATAGTGGAAGTAGTAATTGAATGTGTGGACGTGCGTATACGATACGTGAGCACCAGTGTGCGCGGTATATATATATATATATTTATATATATATATATTTATATTCATATTTATATTTATATTTATATTTATATTTATATTTATATATAATAATAATAGTAATAGTAATAATAATAATTATGATGATGATAATAATGATGGTGATTATAATGATGATAATGATAATGATGATAGTGATAGTAAGGATAATAATAATAAATATATCGGGAGTGCGTGTGTTTGTGTATACCTGTGTATACGTGTACATATGTAAGTATGTATTTGTAAGTGTAAGTATATGTGAATCCGTGAAACGCGCTCCCCCTCGCTGTAAATGTCTTCTTATATAAAATCGGCAGTTCGGGCAGTTCGACGTCTCGCCGCACGACTCTAGCCTTACGTATGAAACCAGATTTACAAAAATACGGTGCGCGTGTTTTTCGCGTATTTGGCACTTTTTCTCCTTCTCTCGCTCCTCCTCTCCGTCTCTTCCCGTCGAGCCCACCCACATCACAACGTAACATTCACTTCGTACCCACTACTCATTCACTCCCCTATCAATCGTTCTCTCACATTTTCTGTCTTTCTCTCTGTCATACGCTCTATCTTACTTGCATTTCAGTCGCTCTCTTTCCCACTCGAAAGTACCCTTCCGAAACAGAAAAAAAACGAAGATGAGGAAGGAAACGAGGGGAGACAAGCGACATCGTCGTTCACCGTTCAGATTCATTCTATCTTTCTCTCATACATACACGCATAGGCATGTTCTCTTTCTCTTTCACTCCTTCCCTCTCTCTCTCTCTCTCTCTCTCTTTCTTTCTCTATTTATCTATCTCTTTTACATACATTCAATATCTCGTCACTTTATCTAATCTCGTTCCAGGACGAGACCGGAAAAAAACGACGGGCATGGGGCAGCGAAGGAAGAAAAGCGGAAAGGCGGACGAGAGAGAAGAGTCGCGTCTTTCTCCGCGTCGACGCGAAAATCGGCAGTTTCGATGGATGACGACAGCGAGGACGACGAGAGCGACGACGACGAACAACAATGTCGTCGTCGACGTCGGCGACGCCGACGATGACGATGATGACGATACCGACGACGTAGACGGCGCCAGCAAAGCCGATGATGGCAATGCCGATGGCAATGATTTTGATGACGGCGATGACGTCGACGATCGCGCCAACGACACGGCGGCCATTGGCCGCACTTTATCGTCAACTATTCCTCCTCCGGGCCCATATTCATCAGCATCATCTTCTTCTTCGCAATCTTGCTGTACTTTATGTCGATCGGCTTCGTCGTGTCGTAAAGACTCGGAGCCTGGAGGATTATCAGCGCTGTACCGAGCACGCAAGCGAGCGTGAAAATCCATAGAAAGATCCGATCAAGTACCATCGCGACGTACTTCCAATCTTCTTCGACCTAACAACAGATCAAAATTTTTTGATATGTGAGATGAAATTTTTGTAATTACTTTTTCTTTTCTATACACAAACATATATATATATATATATATATATATATATATATATTTGTTTTCTCTCAAAAAGATTTTAGATAATATCGTAAAAGCAATGAGGCTAATAAGACTACTCGAGCGTTTTATACGCCGCGTATTGCAGGTTGTATATTCTCCGCCGAAGTTGGAACTGTCTGTTTCAATACAACTAACTACACCATACAAGCCTAGAACACAAGTTCACGAAAAACCGCATGTCGGGTGTCGCACACGGAAAATAAAATAACGTTGGCAATGCGAAATAATGTTTAGTGCGTAAAACTTCCGTAAAACACTCATTAAGTCAAAATTCTACTTCGACGGAGAAAGTATAAAACGTTCATATCGTCCTATCGTGAGAGAACTAATAAAAAATTTTCTGAAAATTCTATTGAAGATGAATCCTTCTAAACAATTCTAATCCAAACAATCGACGTTTTTACTTGAATGAAAGTTAAAAATCTTGAGTATCATTCACGCTGAAATCCTCATCCAATCAAAATCCTACTTCGACGGAAAAATGCGTCGTATAAAATGTTCGTATTGCCCTACCATAAGAGAGATAATAAAAAATTGTCTGGAAATTCTCTTGAAGATAAATCCTTCCAAACATTCTAATCTAAACAATCGACCTTTTTCACTTGAATAGAGGCTAAAAATCTTGAGTATCATTCATGTAAGATCGACAATATCGAAAAGAAAGACTCGAAGAAAATTTTCTCCTGTTCTTTTTTCTTTCTTCTAACATACCAGCAGCCAAATAAATCTCATGACGTAAGGTGCGTGCCAAAAATCCACTTGCATCGCCTTCTAAAGTCCTGGTCTTAGAGAGATGGTCGAGAGATTTTCCTGATTTCATGTTCCTATTTCTTCTTATCTATCTATATATCTATTTTTCGATATATCTATCTATCTATCTATCTATCAATCCGACCATCTCATCTGGCCTTCGTACCTTCTAGACTCGCGGATATTTTGCCATCTCTCTCCCGACTCCTCCCTCTAGCTACAGTGAGTTCTACAATCCTATCGAATCGAGCTGAGACTTGGCTAGGATAACCGAATCGGTTGCCGTGCAACCACCCTTTACATGTATCAACTACCACTATATATAGTGTACAAATAGAGAAACAAACGAATGTGCAGAGCCATATATATATATATGTATGTATATGTGATATATATGTATATATATGTATATATATATATATACGTGTGTGTGTATATACGTACATACGCGCGCACGCACCCCCTCCCCCACACACAACATACATATAAAACATATATATATATATATTATACATATATATATATGTATGCTCATATATAGACATATAAGCATTAAACGGATACACTTATCAAAGGCAGAAACGTATGAACACACATCGTAATTACACTACAAAGAGATCGATATACACATACATACACATACATTAATATATAAAAATTATACAACTATAGATTTACGCATTTAATGGAATATGTTCAATTCCGAAATGTATCTGAGAATGACACATGTGATAGCTAAGGAACACATACAATTATTCTCAAACGCATAAGAATCAAATTCTAAAGAAGATTTCCTCGCATTTGGCAAGGAAGTTGTCGCAGTGCGTTATTCGACAGATATATCGCAAGAATAATTTATGCGCTAAACTATGTGCACGCCAACGTGCTACGACAAAAGGAAACCTCTAACTCTAGCTAAAGCATTTCGTATTCTCGACTCCGTTTATACCTCTGAATTGTGTGTGCGAGCTTCTTGAAATCCGGTTCGATATGCGTAACCACTATAGGATCTAAACGTCAGATCGTTTCCAAACCTTCCTATCTTCAAAGTACAGATTTATCGAATTTAATTGAGGAGGTCTCTGTTTCTCCACTCAAAGTCAACCATTTGACCTTTGAGATTTCACGTTTAAGACGATGCTCTCTTATGTATTTTCAGTCTACTGAAAATCGTTTTTGACGTAGAACAAATTATAAGATCGTGATTTTATTTGTTTAAGGCAAAATTAAATTTAAAAAAATGGCATTAGACTCTCACACACACGCACTCACGCAGAAAATATGAATAAAATAAAATAATTAAGGATTTTTGTGATGTTCAAAAGATATAGAGAAAAAAAAATATTAAGAGAAATAAAAATCTTATTTTAGATCAATTTTATATCGACATTTATTTCTCGAAATTCTTTTTCTAAGCGTACTCAAAATTACGTTTTTACCTCGATTACAGAGCTATTCGCTATACAAGCTCGTGTTGAAATACACAGGAGGGTATTGCCGTTGGCACACTGACCTATATAATTTCTCGGAAAACAGCTGGATTGCGTCGACGCGGTAGAGCAAAAAATTCACCCTCGCCGGTGAACCTTCTTCACGTAACGAACATACACGGACATCTTTTTCACACCTACTGCTACTGAGAAAAAAAAAAGAAGAAAAAAACAAAGAAAGAGAAAATAAAGGATAGGTTCCGTTTTTGTCGTTAAATTTTTCATATACCGTCACAAACACTCACTCGCACACATACACACAACGTATGCACGTAAATCCTTAAAGAACACCTTGTTGTGATATAAAAGTAAAAAAGAACAAATTTACAAATAAATCTTCTTTACCATATTTCAAGTTACCTTAATATCTCAGAATGTATAATACACATAAAACATTCTGTATTATCGGAAAGAACAAATCCATATGGTATCTAGATAATCTTTTCTCTTTTTTTCTTTTTCTTAAATCATAAAAAAATGAAAATAATCGATTCGATGTCTCGAAAGCGGTCTAACAGGTGTTAGATGTTCTTATCGACGGGGACTCGAAGAGTTTAACAAGTAGCAGACAGGGACAAGTTGAACCGAGATAGTAGAAAAGATCGAAAGAGAGAGAGAGAGAGAGAGAGAGAGAGAGAGAGAGAGAGAGAGAG
The DNA here is from genome assembly GCA_911387685.1 of Dolichovespula media. Taxonomy (NCBI): domain Eukaryota; kingdom Metazoa; phylum Arthropoda; class Insecta; order Hymenoptera; family Vespidae; genus Dolichovespula; species Dolichovespula media. Next base: position 5,631,369 of record OU426864.1, on the reverse strand, counting down.
AGAGATAAAAATGAAAAGAGATAGGCAAAGGGAGAATCGAAGAAGAACCTGGAAGCTGTCGGATAGATTGATGCGAGTGATCGTTGTTCGTTTTCTTCGATCTTATCGACTCCCTTTTCCCACTGGGTTTCGATGTGGCTCGCTGAGTCTTTACCTGAAGTTCCTCTTCGTTTAAAGCAAAAAGCCGGTTAACTCGGCCATTCACGGTAGAACACGAACTGGAAGCGTACTGTACGATGTTAAAGAGGTTTGCCCAACTAATAAGACGCTAACGCTCGTAGACTTGCTCAAAGAACTTGGCCGTTCGTCGTTTTCTATCTACTTCACTCTCCTTCTCTCTCTCTCTCTCTCTCTCTCTCACTCACTTTCTATCGCGTTCTATCTTATTTCATCGTTATCTTTAATTTGAAAGTATAACTAATAAGAAGACGACGAACAACTTAATATCAGTTTCTCTGGGACAAGTTAATCGAACAAGTTCAAATGAAACTGAGTTGAATTATGGATAGATACATATACAAATGACTAATGTAAAACGATTAAAAGTTTATCGCACCCTTAAGATTTCGAATAAATTTTATTCTTACTATTAAATTCCATCTATTGAAAATGTTCTACTGTCAAGTAATTCATAATGATACTGTCGAAGGAACAAAACTCAGCTTGAAGGAACGATAGGATAATAAGAAACAAAAAACTCACGCTCTCAAATTTGTCCTTATTCTTAGCATGCTGTGCGATGAATCGGGCGTCGTCGATAGTTTTCTCGATTTCGCGCACCAACGGCTTCTCGAAGGTGGGACTAATGTCCTCGTGTGCATAACCAGGGCTAGCCGGTCCAAAGAGATCGTCGTCGGCACCAGGCAGAGGCAAAGAGGGCAGTGGTTCCTCAAAATAAGGAGCAACGGTACCAAGAGGTGGACCGTGCTCGTGATGAAAGCTCGGTGGCTTGCTTAATGGCGGCGGTGGAGGTGGGCCAGTGGTCGGTAAAGAGCTCGGTGGTGGAAGGCCAGGACCGCCAACAACACCGCCGTGGTGATGATGGCTGACGATGAGGTGTGCCAGCGGACCGTGTGGTCCAGGTACCTCATATTCGCCGCTGAACCTCTTACTGCTGTACGGCTCGTACTTATCAGTCTCTTGTACATGGAACACATCGGTGAGGATAGCCTCGGGCGGTTTTCCGTTCGGTGCCTCGACGTCGTCCTCGTCGACGACGTCGTCGAGCTCGTCGTCGAGCTCGTGCCCGTTATGAATACGATGAAGTCGATGATGATGGGAGCTACCGGCGCCACCACCGTTCCTACCACCATTATCACCAACACCGGTACCAATAATGTTAACACCACCAACGAGCCCGTCGATACCCTCCTCATCTTCATCGTCCTCGTCCTTGTTTGGTCTTTTGATAAGAAGGAATCGCGGGAGCACCTGAATGAACACGATCCGTACCCACTTCGCCATACGGTGGGTAACCGGTGACCGAAAGTTTACGTTCAACACTGCGATCGTAACTACAACCGATAGCGTAACGAGCACCATCGTAAACAACAAATACTTGCCCAGCAATGGCACTGTCAATGACGTGGGCGGTATTATCTCAGCGAGTAGGAGAAAAAATACCGTCAACGAGAGGAGTATCGAGATCGACAGGGAGACCTTTTCGCCACTGTCACTCGGCAGGTAGAACACCAACACCGAGAGGAAGGATATGCCCACGCACGGTATTATTAGGTTTACCGTGTAGAAGAGGGTCTTGCGGCGTAGGGTGATGTTGAACACTATGTCGGGATACGGTTCCTCGCAGCAAATGTAGAACGCCTCGTTCCTCACGGCAGGCACTTTTATTATGTCCCACTCGACAGAAATGTAATAATCTGTCAGATCGATACCCACATCGATTTGATTCGAATCTTCGGTCTGAGCGAGATGTCGCAGGTCGACCTAAAATCAATTCGATTGCCAAAAACGTTATCCATTGAAAATTTTTATCTGCATATTCGATTATTATTAAATCCTTTTCTATCGCCCTTTACTTCCTCTCCACTCCCCTTCCCCCACCCCTAAAAATATGTTCATGTTTGACCTACTAATCTTTACTATAATGGCGATACTGCGAATAAGACATTTTAATCGCGACAGGAATAATCGAAATTTCGTTGAGATAATCCGTTGAATGCGATACGTCACTGAGAAGCTTCTAAAGATTACTACCTTTGAGCTTACAACTAAATCAGAATGGCTACGAATAATCACATTCAACCTCCGTTTCTCGGTCCTTCTTGACAGTAAGACCTACGTTCTGTGTGTATATATGTGTGTCTATATATATAGACACACATATAGAATAAGAACATCAAGTACATCAAGAACGAAAAAGGAGTTACTTTCAAGGTCCAAAAGACGTAGGAAATGAATCAGACTTTTGTGCCGCGGATTTAACGAAAACGTTGCGGAGACAAATTTATGGTCCAACCGAAAAAAATCGAATTAAGTCGGATGAAAGTGAATAAGAAACAAATTGACGTTCTCCCATGGATTTCATGGTTAATACTTTCTTCTTAACGTAGAAAGAAAATACTTATATACGTGAATCTTATAATACGTTTTCTACATCTCTCGTTCAATATAACGTAAGACAGAAATGACCTTTTTATCGATTACGAACTTCAATAACAAATTATCACAAGATATCTTATTATATTTACTTTTACAATTTATTAAGTTTTAGAAAATTAATAATAATTAATAAAGCACGAACGTTATTATTTCTCTTCTAATCTCCGCTGATTTCATTCTGCTTCAACAATCTCGAGAGCATTCACGATAACGATTCAACGGCGAGAATAAAAGGATTTTCCATCTCTTGAAATTGTCTGTTCTTGTTCTAACGTAAGTATAAGAAAGAGAGAAATACAGAAGATGAGAAAAAGAGAGAGAGAGAGAGAGAAAGAGAGAAAGAGAAAGAGAGAGATAGGGAGAGAGCTTCATTCTCGGTATAAAGGAAATTCGATTTCCGAACGGTCTCATGGTTCTCTCTAACTTGCTCTTCTCCAAACCCACCCCTTCTTCTCCCTCTCCCTCTCTCTCTCTCTCTGTCTTTCTATCCGTATCCAGACGATAATTAATAACAAGCTTAATTGCTCGTCCACGGAGAACGAGGACTTACCGTATATCCGTCGTAAGTCCACGAGCCAAACTTCATGAAGCAGGTCTGCTCGTCGAAGGGGAAATACTCCACGTTGATCTCGCAAAATGATTTATAGATTGCCGGTGGCTTCCATATGACCTTTCCCGTATGGTTCAAGATCGCCTTGGTCATAATAGTTACCTCATAGTTTCCATCGGCACTGAAAACAACATTAAACCAAAAGCTCGTTAGAATCGTTAGAATCGTTAGAATTGACTCAATATTCGGTACCTACAGAATATCTATATCATAATGTATCGTAGTGTTAACGTTTCATTCATATTTAATATTGAAAATTCCTTGAATTAATCTCCATTTTAAGAATTTATCTCATCTCTTAATTTTTTCTAACGTCTTATTAAATTTACATTAATTTTTAATTAGTTATTTTTTAACTAGTTTTCTTTTTCTTATTTTTTTTTTCAAAATTATACGTATTCTTTTCAAATCCTTCAGTATATACTCTTATATACTTATCATTATTATTACAATAAAATTCGCAAAGAATCTTCATAATAAACCGAATATACAATTTCACGAAGATAGATCTTGATCGGATGGAAGGTCTTATTCACGGTCATTGATCTAAGAAAATTCAATAAGCTCTAATTGTTAAAGGGAAAGGTAAGCTTCACATAAATTTAGTTCAAAGAAATTATCATGAAAGAGAGAGAAAGAGAGAGAGAGAGAGAGAGAGAGAGAGAGAAAATAAAATGAGATGATAACTCCTGAAGAATATTCGACCGTATTCCTAAGGAAATGGAACTAGTAAGAAATAAACTTAGCGAAGATAATGCAAAAGCTTTTCTATTATATAAAGAAAAGGGAGGGAGAGAAGAGGAGAGCGAGAGAAAGCGGATGTTCGAGCCGGTGGTGCTAGCGGCACGTTACGCCGCAGCTGTCGCTACTGCAGCTTTCTGCACTTGTTGCACTATTTTCTTCTACTCCTACTGCTCGCTCGGTTGCTTGCTCCATTATTATTAGCCACCACCGCGTAGCAACGGTTATTGCTGCTGAATTCCGCATCTCTGCGAACGCGCAGATTCATTTCGATCGATAATATATCTCACGAACTCTCTCTTGAATTTTTCATCACCCCCTATCGTCGTCTAATATCGCGTGACAAGAAACTCTTATAGATCCATAACTCTCGTTCTATCCATTTTTTTCTATTTTAAAAAATATTTCTAAAACTCGTTGCGAAAATGAAAGTATAATAAAAAATAAAATGAAAACATTTTACGTAGGGTTAATATATAAAATCTATATATAATATCATCGGCATATAACACGGTTCACGTAGTTTCGTTAAGAATTAGTTTTGTATTAAAAAAGAAAAGAATTCATATCGAAACTCGTAAGAGATACAGGTATCGAACTATCGATGAAACTCGTAAGAGATTCACGTAAAAAGATTTTATTCGGTTCGATTTCATCGAATCGTAATATACGCACGTCCATATCCACCTTCATAGAATATACTCCGATGCACCTTGTAATCCTATTATGAGCTTGTGTTGTCAACGTTAATGACACGTACCTATTGACGCGCGTGTTTGATGGCAACAAAAGCTTCGAATCGAGTAAAGTTACTATGCGTCTCTGTTAATCAGGTTATAAGCGAGTTCATCCAAAGAGAGAGAGAGAGAGAGAGAGAGAGAGAGAGAGAGAGAGAGAGAGAAAGATCGAGTTAATGTAGGTCTCCTCCTGCACTTTGCGGTTTGTCCGATAATTATATTTCTCTTATCGGAAATTTCCTAGGCTGGAGTGTAAAGCCGGAAATAGCCTACTTATCGCCGCTAGCAGAACTTTGTGTTCGACATTAGAACATCGAAATCTCATTTACGTCGTTGGAACATCTTTCAGGTCTCAACGTTCAAGGTCATATGCCTCGAATATTCGAAATTATGGGTTTCGAAGATGTACTCTCTGACCTTTTTGCCTGTCACACACCACCAATACATACTCTGAACGATCTATGTACGATTTTAGATCAACAAAATAATTATAAAATAATAAACAAAAGTTTATTACACATGATTAAATATTAAGATATTAAATATTAGATAGTAGATATTTATTTGCCTAAATTGAAATCGTAACACTTTAATAAAAATATTAGGCTACTCTTCGATATATACTTGCATATATATTGTGTGTGTGTGTCTATATATATATATATATATATATATATATATATATATATATATATATATATATATATATATATAATCATTCAGTGATAATAAATTTCTTCGATTATTGTAATACTCTATAAGTAACATTCAACGAGTCAAGCTAGCGAACGAGGAGCGAAGCTACCTTTCCGAGCATCTTTAGGTTTGATAATCCGTTGCATGAGAGAAGATATTGCAGGCTAAAATATCTTCTACCAACTGAAGATATCCAAGAAAGAGAGATAAAGACAGAGAGAGAGAGAGAGAGAGAGAGAGAGAGAGAGAGAGGATGAGAGAGAGAAATAGGAGTTGAATGCACTTCAAAGTTATATTCGATCGACGATCAAACGGGCAATCTGAATGGCGACGGCTGATCATCGTAATTTCCACGAATGCGTCTATTACTCGATATATCAGATGTTAAAGACCACCCCTCCATCCCAGTCCATTCTACCCAATCCCCCTCTTCTCATTGAAGGAGTAAGTACTCATTGACTTCTCTCTATCCCTTGCAACTGGAGAGTTTCGTATTCTCGAAAAGGGGGATAACTAATTGAAATTCGAGAACGATTTATTATCAATCAAAGGAGATATTGAAAATAAACGGGGAGGTTCTCGTGTAGTATGTTGTGGGTCGTGTGTCAATCTCTCAAAGAGATCCCCAGTAATCCCACAAAAGATTTTGATCTCTCTTTCTCTCTCTCTCTCTCTCTCTGTTCCTTCCTTAATTTTAATTACGTTTTAATATCCAAAGACAAATAGGTAATATACAAAAGTAAACATTTATTTAATCTGTTAACCGAGGAGACATTCGATCTTTAAATGTGGAAGTGTGAAATTGATTTAAATTATAAAAAAAAAATAATAATAATAATAATAATACTGACGCAGATTAGAAGCTTTGGATAAATTAATGAATCGTAAAATGAAGAATTGAGAACTATATAATGCTTTCTTTAATAGAGATAAGAAATAAATTATTTAATTATTTTTTGTTATCATCCAAGAAGTTAAATCTCTATGACGAATTAAGTGATTAACGGATTAACGATTCAATTGAAAATTTATTGGTTTTATTTAATTGCTTTAATAAATTTTTGTACATTTATTGTATACGACGAAAATTTTTACTACATTGATATTTATAGGTATACGCGTGCAAGTTGTCGAAAATGTCGATGTTTCCCATCGAAGAAATCGAAATTTGTAACTTTGTTCTCTCGCAACAGAAGATATTCTCTTCTTTCCTCTTCGCCCTTCTCGTTCTCTTCTCGTTAATACGAAGCGTCACGTAATCACGAAAGCGAAGCATCTTAAACTTTGCGAATGAACGCGACAGGAGTTGCCGTTTGTCCAAGGATCAAAACTTTCTTGAATTTGTATATACGTGCGTGCGCGTGGATGTATGTGTATGTGTGTAACTGCTTTTATAAGCACGTACCCCCTTTCCCTTTTCATCCCTTCCCACATTGCTTTCTACTCACTTCCTTTCGTAGTTGCCCTCTGATGAGAATGATTCTCAAGTGAGAAGTACCGCATGAATTCTAATCGCGTTTCGAATTTTGTGCATTCAACTACTATAAAGTCAAATCCGTATTTCTAGTAATCGATTACTTTCTTATTACAAAACAACAAAACTCTAAGTGAGATTAAATATTAAGACGTTATTCTGTTAGTTTCTTTTATATAAAATATAAATAATGAAACAACACATCGACGATATTACAGAAATATTTTCGAACGATTTATCGAGAATATCAAGTAATGATAAATATCAAATTACGTGTAGCAAAGTTCGCAAATATAAAAGTAAAATTATTGTACCTATAACAGGAATAGGTGTAAAAGAATTGCGGACTATATGAAAGGTATTCTAAGCGATTTTGATAATGATTTCTATTGTAATATAGAATGATGAGAGTTCAGAGAATGAAATTATTATACGAGTAAAAAACAATAAACGATGATACAAAGAGATGATAGCTGATTAATATCTGTTTCATAAATAGTTTATACTTGATTATTCGATATTTAGATTTATAAAAGACAAGAATAATCATAAAAGTACATGATGCAAAAAAAGACATAATTTACTACTGGTTAAGTATAGTTAAGAATAAAATATTGGAACCGCGAATTGTTAACAATAAATCTATAAAAAACGATATAGTGATATATGGTATTTGAAAAACATAAAATTCTTATGAAAATATTTCTAATTTCTGTTATTAGAGAGAGAAAGACCTATCACCATTGAGAAATTGTTTTCGATAATTACTCTGTGACGCGTTTTCTTAAAACTTGAGAATTTGCTTTCACGGAAAAATTCCGTTTAAGGAGAAAAAGGATGAAACTCTTAACAGTATCGTAAAAACTATTCTTAGCGTGATCACTGGCGCGGAAGGGAAAAGAAAGGTATAAATAAAAACGGCTTAGATGTTGGTATTCGTATCGCGTAGCGTGAATCATTTCCTCGATTTTTCCGCTTTTTCTGTTGTAAACTGAATAAGACGGAAAGAAAGAGAGAAAGAGAGAGAGGGCGGGAGAGAGAGAGAGAGAGAGAGAGAGAGAATAAGAGAGAAAGTGAGAGAAAACGGATCAATGCAAGTTTTGCGGTAGAACGAAAATTCGCGAATTTTGCAGCTCGTTTTTGTTACCTGTACACCTACTCTCTCTCTCTCTCTCTCTCTCTCTCTATATATATATATATATATATATATATATATATATATATATATATATCTATTTCTCTCTTAACAGCGTATACGTAAGCTCGAGCGAGCGCTTCTATCTAATTAAAGTTGTATAGAGCGTAAATTTCAAAGTCGCACAGGGCTCTATCTAAAGTAGATAAAACCGAGTACAAGCAGTACCGAGCGTGTAAGGGCGGTTTCACGCTCGAGTCCGCCGTTGTTTCTCGTAATTACGTTCACGGACAAGTTTGAAAAAAATAAAAACAAAAAAATAAAAAGAAAGAAAGAATAAATAACGCTACTTAGGTAAAAGCAGAGAAGACAGAAAGAAAAATGTTACAAAAGAAGAAACATTCTGTATATGATACTCCATTAAACTAATCGAAGATCATCGATCTTATGAAGGTCGACCCTAACTGAAAAATGAAGAGCGATGAAATAGCGCGACAAATGCGAGGATAAACGTTAGAAAGCGACAATAAAGAACGGAGTGGAGGAGAACGAGACAGAGTTTATCGTACGGTATGATCGACGAGAAAACGGAAGAAAAAAGATAAAGAGAAAGAGAGAGAGAGAGAGAGAGAGAGAGAAAGCGTCTCTTCAGCGAGGGGTTGGTTACGTCAGATAAGAGATTTTTACAATCTCCCTTTGAACATCTACCCTCCCGAAAAGCAACGTAAACATGAATCACGTAGGTCGCACCCATTACTGTCTCGTAACACCGACCAGAAAAGGATTCCTTAAAAGACTCACTGTAACTCACAATAAACATTAACGCGTCTCATGAGCCAACCCACGAATTGCGAATATCTCTCTTTTATCTTCTTTCGACCTACCAAATAATATGTATGCTTATGTGTGTATATGTGTGTGTCTGTCTGTCTCTCTCTCTTTCTCTTTCTCTTTCTCTTTCTCTTTCTCTTTCTCTTTCTCTTTCTCTTTCTCTGTGAGTGTAAAGAAAAAAGAAATATATATATATCTTTTCTTTTTATTTCTCTCCTTCTCGTCTCATGACAGCACTACGATCATTACAGTATAAGTATCGAAAGATATACTAGAAGAATGAACTGTTTACACCCTTCGAACGACACCGACAACGAAAATGGGAAAAAGAAAGAAAAAAGGAAAGAAGCAAAAAGAAAACGATAAAGTATGAAAGGACAAGAAACAATGAAAATGTACACGGGTGTGTAAGAAATATTGTCCATAAAACCGTAACTTTTCTCGAAAATGCGCTTGCAACGATACCTACAGAGGCCATCGAGGTCGAAAATATAACGGGTGTCACACTGAGAGTTGCGACAAACTGCCTGGGTATATAACGATAGCCGATAGTCTGGACGAGAAGGACTATCGTTCTTTCTGGAAGCACGCAGTGAGAAAAGATTACTGTGGATTTTCAGAGAAATGAGGAACGATCCATGACGTTGCCTTGAAATCCTCCCTTCTACTCTCTCACTTTCGACTCCTTCTCTCTCTCTCTCTCTCTCTCTCTCTCTCTCTCTCTCTCTCTCCCTATCTTACACACACACACACACTCTTTTTCTACGCGAAGCAGTACCCTCATTTTTCCAAGTACAAGTCTGAAGAAAATATCTCTACGAGTGGAAAAGAATAGAGAAGCGTTGCGATGCTCGTTAAAGAATATCCTTATTTCTCGTATTGTGTGTATGTGTGTGTGTGTGTGTGTGTGTGTGTGTGTGTGTAATGTGAGGTAAAGGAGATAAGTATATAGGTACATTTAGTCGTGAAAGAGCAACGTTAGTCTCTCCTTCCCTAATTTTATTACTTCCTTTTTTACGAGAACGATGTGAAGAATTTTAAAGTAAAAAACATTTGACTTCCTCAATTAATCAATTTTTAACAAATACATATGACAAAACGAAATAATAAATGATATATTTCGTACGGTCAGAGTTTGCATCGTCTTTGAATTAATAAAAAAAAAAAGAAAATAATCTCTGCTGGAATCTTTTCTTCAAGGAACGTTCCTTATAATCGAATAATGCAGTATTTTTCCCTCGTGCAAATGCAGACATACGCGAGACAACGAAAATATTGTCTGTTTATGCGAGGAAACGTGCGATAGCGCGTTCACTCCACCTCGGTCGGTTTCTAAGGGTAGTAGTAAAGAGGAGAAAAAAGGAAGGTCACTCTGGAAGGCCACATAAAGAATAAAAAGGATGGAATGAGAATAAGATAGAGGGAAAACGAAAGAGAGAGAGAGAGGAACATAGAAGGGGCGTTGGTGGTAGGTGGTTGGCTCTAACAGGGCACATGTACTTGGCATATTTTAGGTCAGCCAGCACCTAGTCGGCCCGTTATAATGCGCCTGGGTACTGTCGAGTACTCGACAGAGCACGAGCAAGAGAGAGAAAGCAAGAGAGAGAGAGAGAGAGAGAGAGAGAGAGAGAGAAGGAGGGATGCAAAGAGTCCCGCGCACGATGCAACTGCAATGCCAAACATGTTCAGGGAACGTACGTACGAAGATTACCTGCTAAATATTCATATATTAAGCGTATCAAACGATCCAATAATAAAAAAAAAAAAAGAAAAGAAAAAGTGGCGAATATGAATAATCGTAAATAAGAAATATAAATGATTGATCGACTAGCTTATTGAAAAATTGCCAGATTATCTGAAATTTTTGACGACGATATTAATGAAGAAGAAACAATAAAATTATTGACTCGTTTAATAATTTAATTAACAAATTTTCCAGTGTATATATTTTTTATATAAATAAATCAATATCTCAATGTATAATATTTATATTGGATTGGCATACAATATAGTAAAAAATATTACGGTCTTTTATTTAGATGTCAAGTAATGAAAATTACAACGGCACTTATTATCCAATATATCACTATAAATTTCCCTTTCTAATTTTCATTTTTTATATAACTCCTTTAATACTCGAATTCGTCTTATAGACGATGCACAAAATTACGTGACTGCGTAACAAATTGTAATCCCAGCTGTCCATTACCTATCCATTAAACAGTTCGAATGGATAAAAGGTCTTCTGTTAGTTCGCGTATAGAGACACGCATACTCTCTACCTATACAGTCACG